>PVJD01003729.1:0-155444 GCA_004026545.1 Mormoops blainvillei | reverse complement strand
AGGTTTTTAAAAAACTTTTTTATTGTTGTTCAGTTACAGTTGTCCCTCCCCCGACCCTTGCTCTCCCCTGCCCTTCCCCCCCCCCCCCCTCCAACCCCACGGTGGGGTTTTTTTAATAGCTTTTTTTATTGTATTTTTTTCCATTATCCCCCTTTTACCCTCTTCCACCTCCCCCCACCCCTCCCCCCACCACAATCACTACACTGTCATTTTGGTTTCAATTTGCATTTCCATGATGATTAGTGATATTAAGCATGTTCTCATGTACTTGTTGGTTATCTGTGTCTTCTTTAGAAAGCTATCTGGTCAGATTCTCTGCCCATTTTTTAATTAGATTGTTTCTTTTTTGCTATTGAGTTGCATGAGACTATTATATATTTTAGATATTAAACCATTTTCAGATATATGATATGCAAACATTTTCTCCCACTCAGTAGGTTGCCTTTTCATTTTGTTGATGGTCTCTTTTGCTGTGCAAAAACTTTTTGGTATGATATAGTTCTACTTGTTTGTTTTTGCTTTTGTTGCTTTGTCTTTCGGTATAAAATCCGAAACATCATCGCCAAGGTCGATGTCAAGATGCTTACTGCCTATATTTTCCTGTAAAAGTTCTATGGTTTCAATTCTTATGTCTACTTATTTAATCCAATTTTAGTTAATTTTTGTGTATGGTATAAGATAATGAGTGGTCCAGTTTCATTCCTTTGT
This sequence comes from Mormoops blainvillei, assembly GCA_004026545.1. NCBI lineage: Eukaryota > Metazoa > Chordata > Mammalia > Chiroptera > Mormoopidae > Mormoops > Mormoops blainvillei. The sequence continues at coordinate 154,736 of PVJD01003729.1, read as the reverse complement.
ACATCACTGTCCAGTTTTTCCAACACCGCATATTGAAGGGACTGTCCTTTCCCAATTGTATATTCTTTGCTCCTTTGTCATGAACTAATTGACCACCATGGTCATTAACAGCCATGGGGTTATTTCTTGGCTCTCTCTTATGTTCCATTGATCTGTGTCAATTTTTATGCCAATACAATACTGTTTTATTACTATAGCTTTGTAATAGAGTTTAAAACCAGGGAGCATGATACAGCTAGCTTTGTTCTTTCTCAAGATTGCTCTCACTAATGGGGTTCTTTAAAGATTCCATATACATTTTAGGATTGTTTTTCCATTTCTGTGAAAAATACCATTAAAATTTTGATAGAAAATGCATTGACTCTGTAGATTGCTTTAGGTTGTGTGGACATCTTAAACATATTAATTCTCCCAATCCATGAACACAAAATATCTTTTCATCTATTAATGTCTTTTAATTCCTTTCCCTGAGGTGTAGTAGTTTCCAGTATACATGTCTTTTGCCTCCTTGGTTAAATTTATTCCTAGGTATTTTCTTTTTTCCAATGCAATTTTAAATGGGATTTTTAAATTTCTCTTTCTGATATTTTGTTATTAGTGTATAGAAATGCAACAGATTTCTGTACATAGATTTTGATCCCTGCAACATTACTAAATTTGTTTATTAGTTCTAGCAGTTTTTTGCTTCTTGTATGTGTCATCTGCAAATAGTGACAGTTTTACTTCTTTCTTTTGAATTTGGATGCCTTTTATTTCTTTTTCTTGCGTACTTGCTTTAGCTAGTTCTTCCAATGCTATGTTCAATTAAAGTGGCAAAAGTGTGTGGGTATTTTTATACTTTTTCTGATCTAAAAGCTTTTAGCTTTTCACCATTGAGTATGATGTTAGCTGTAGGCTTGTCAAATGCCTTTTCTGCATCTATGGAGATGATGATATGATTTTTATTCTTCATTTTATTAATGTGGTGCATTACACTGACTGATTTGTGGCTTTTGAACCAGTCATGCATCCCTGGAATAAACATCGCTTGATCATGGTGTGTAATTCTTTTAATGTATTTTTGAATTGTTTCCTAATATTTTGTTGAGGGCTCACCTATAACATATAACCTCAGATTCTCTACTATCAGTTGACATACCTGCATCACCTTCTGTGAGAGAAGCAACTCAAGAGCTCTTTAGTTACACAAAAAGAACAAAGAACCTGTCTTCATGACACATTTATTTACCTTACTATGCTAGTCCAGGGTGTCTATGGACAGACTACACTTTGAGAAACTTTCTGTAGCATTTAGAAATAGTCATGTAGCTACCTCTCCCTTAGAGCCAGGGATGCTCTCTGGGTAGCATATAGTCTCTAAGTTGCAACATTTCCTGTTAGCCTCCCTTTGCTTCCAATCCATGTCTGACACAACCAGAACCTTGTTTCGCCCTGCATCTGTGTGGGTGAAGCCCTGACACACAGCCTAACCATTAATGACTTCTTTAAATTCCATGACTGCTGACTCCATTCCCTGGATCCCCAGGGATGACACCTGTCTGACCTGGTGTATTACCACCTACCATCTGTAATGCCTCGGCTGTGCCTTTTCCATGGTTTGTATGTCCACATTCACCTGTACACTGCTGCTCACCTATCTCCCCAATTCAAACACTAAACCAAGTGCTGCTTGAGTTTGCCTCATCCCCTGCCTATTATTGGAATGTTCATTCAGCTGAAGCAAGAATAGTAACTGTCCTTTCAACAGTTTTTGCTTCTGCTGAGTCTTTGTTGGCAAATGTGACTAATTTTCAGTAACCTTATACCTGAATCTCCTCCTATTGTGAACAATATCAAAGCAATAATAACCATGATGGATAAAATAAAGTAGCTTATTAAATGCATTAATTATCTAGCTGAAAATAGGATACTGAAATAAAAGAAATCGTGCATTTGTTCATTTGGTTTTTGTTTGTTTTGTTTTGATTGAGGAGGAACAGTTTTGTGGGACACTGCCCAGAATGGAAAAATATGGGTGACAATAGGATTAAGTGCTTGGTCAATCTGGTAAATGTATGAAGTCAGGGGTGCAGATACAGGCGTGCTGATGGGAAAAAAGAGTTGATGCAATATCAATAATGAGTATGCTTGAGCTCTTTCCCAATGTTTCCTAGGACTCTGGTCCAAGCTCTGAATAAATCCGATTTAAAATCAGTCGTACCCAGTATTAACATCCTATTCTCTACAACTGGGTGACTATAGAGCTAATTCTAGGCTGGAGTTCTACCCGTAGAGAAGATAGAACAAAGGTACTGTGAAATGAGGGACACCAATCATGGGTGCAAGCAGGATTCCCATCCTGAAAGAAAAGAGATGGAAATAAACAGTTGCCCACATTACAATATACAGATTTGTGTATCATAGAAATGTACACCTGAAACCTATATAATATTTTAACCACTATCACTCCAAAAAACCTAATGTTAAAAAAGAAAATTTTAGAAAAAAGAAACAAACAACTGCATTTTGCACACTGGCACCCTCAGTTGCCTTGTCCAGCTAGATTCCTAGAGCTCCAACCGTCCATCTCATCTAAACCTGGAAGGCCCTCCTCCAAAAACTCTGACTGTCCTGAGAGAAATAAGAAAAGGTATTGCATCCATGAAAAAGAACAGAACACAATAAAAAGATATATTTAGAGAACCGAATGAGCTGTAAATATTAAAAATATAATGTTAGAAAAGGAAGTCTCAATAGGAAATTAAGAGGAAAACTGCCATAAATTAGAAAAAGATTAGACTTTTTTGAAAGAGGACAAAACAAAAAAAATGGTAATTAGACAACAAATCTAGAAACTCCTTCAGTAGGGTATCAGAAATAAACAGGAAAAAAAAAACGAGGGCATCGTATCATCAAAAAGGTTTCAGTATTTTTTCTAACAACTAAAGAATATGAATTTTCAGTTTGAAAGAGCCCATAAAATGTCCATAAACATGGAAGAAAAACAGACCTAACTCAAGGCACTAGTAACAATATAAACAATGAGTGTCAAGAGAAGATTATGTAAGTTCTGATAGAAAAGAAAAGTTTAAATGTGAAACAAAAACAACTAGAAGTTAAAGAGAAACCTTAACCATCCTTTGGACAAAGACATTTTTTTAAGACATGCAAGTTCTAGAAAAGTTTACCTCCCATGTACCCTTTTTGGTAAGCTCCTTGAGGAAACCCTACGCAAACGAAGGAGGAAAGTAAGTGGAAGACGTGAGATACGGAAAGGGGACACATCGGAGAAGCAAAGAGAACCTTCAGGATGACGGTGATAGGTGGGAGATTCCATGTTGATGGTTGTACTTCATGAATGGAGGGCTATCAGTCAAGATTAATGCAAGTTAATTAATAATCTCCTCGAGTGTTTTCTAAATTACATAAAACCTGAAAAGTATCTGATGCATCTGAATATGTCGTAACAGTTTTGGTAAGCTACAGGGAACTTCCAACAAATCAGGGTAATGGCACTTGACTTCAAAGTGTTTGTTATCTGTTAGAGAAGTAGAGAAACCAGATTAAAAATTAAAAATAACTGTAATATATAGTATCATGTGAAAATGTGATAAAAACAAATAATAAAATAAAAATAACATGGATATAGAAAAATGTGGCAACAAATAAATTATGAAAAAACTCATAAGCCCCGTTTTCATATTTGACTGTAAAAAAATGTGATGCCTTCCAAAAGTTCAATTTTCTGTGACTGAAGCTTTCCAAAAGAATTTTCTCTAGCTTTTGAAGATATTCCAAAAGAGTGCCAAGCATGCTTTGGACACTATTAGCATTGTTAAAATAACTGTATAGGAGACTTCCAAATGAGGAAAAAGCATCTGGATAGACAAGGACAGATATGTTTGTTTCATAAATTTTCTCACTAATTTATAATCATATAAAATTAAGTAAATCACAGAATTTTAGAGCCAAGATTTCATAGATTCATTTCCTCATTTTGTTGAAGATAAACTTGATACAACACTTTTCATAAATTCTAAAATTCATCCAAAATTCTGAACATGGCGTATGTAAGAGCCTCAGTTGAGACAAAAATGGTCTGGTTTTTTTTTCTGTTTTCCAATCTCCAAATTCAGAAAGGAAGAATGGGAGTGTAATTAAATCTTTAAAACTTAAAATATATATATATTTTGCATTTAAAAGATTAGCTCCAGGAAAGAAAAGTTTGCTAAATTATAAAAATCTCAGTAGATGTTTTCAAAAGTAACTATTTATCAATTAACATATAGAAAAGAATTCCATAGCACTAACATTTACCTAATCAGAGTGATTACAAAATAATAATTGACACATTTTTCCTCTACAATAGATAAGATGATGATGAAGAGTTTTTTGTATCACTCAGGTAGATGATAATTTTTCCCCTCCACGTTATGGCTAGAAATGAATACATAAACACAATTAATGAAGAGCTACTATTTAATGACCCATTTCATTTTGTAGAGTCAGCCTACAATTTTACCAGAGTCTAAAGATAGCGTTCCTTTTATCTAAGTTATAATTCAAAAATAGAGAATTCTTTGCATTTGCCAAAAAATGAATTCAAATTTTGCCACATTTATTATATGTTTTCCTCAAATGTTGTGTACCAACTAAAATTGTTTTGGGTCACGGAGGAAATTCAAGCCTTTAAATGAATGCCAACTCTCAGTTACCTTTCTAGATTTTCTATATAATTAAAGAGCAAGTGGAAAAGGGAAAAAACTCAATACATGCCAAATATCTTCTTTGTACAGTACTTCTAGAGTTATAAGAAAAATAAGGGACAGACTATGTATTTTCAAAAGATAGCATTTCAGCCAATGAATTTGAGGGAAAGGTCTTTATTATTTGTTTTTTGCAAAAACAAAAAGCCATTTAAAAATATTGGGATGCAAATATCCACAATCATTCTGTTCCCAAATAACAGCATTGAGGTTGGGGACAAGGGCAGAGTGCTGAATTTCTGAGTTTAAAAGTGCCCCCTTGTGGAAGCAAGCAGTCATTACTACTTCTTACAATGTTCCTCCATTTGCTTACTTCATGCCTGGTACCTGGAGGTTTATAAACATTTCTAATGAAAGCGGACCAATGAGTTACCTCAACAAAATGATTATAATTTATCGGCCACTCAGATGTATTTGATGGCACTGCTGATAGTGGGTTTTAGGGGAAATTAACCCTGAAACATGACTGGAGGCAAAAATGACAAAACTGAAGCTGTCCTACTTTGGGTACATCCTGAGAAGGCAGCATTCTTTGGAAAAGACAGTGGTGCTGGGAAAAATAGAAGGCAGCAGGAAAAGAGGAAGACCAGAGAGAAGGTGCATTGACCCCATGAGAGCAGCCATGGGCATGAGTCTGCAGGAGCCGAGCGGGCTGCTGAGGACAGGACATTGGAGACTCCACTCAGACAAAGGGTCGCCAGGAGTCAGAGCTGACTCAATGGCATGTACTCACACACACCACTGGCAGGTGCAAGCCAAAATACAAACAACATAATTTTGTTAGGGCTTAGCATAGTGTCTAGCACAATGCAGAAGATACAGAAATATTTTTAAACTAACAAAGCAATGATTGTGCAATCACAAGATAGAAATCTAAAGGCAACACTTGTTTTCTTTCCTCATTCATACACGATATAAAAAATAAATTCTTACCAATTTCCTTATCTCTTTTTGCTCCCTGTTCCCAGTTAATCTACACTTGCTATACAAAAGTTGAAACAAAATGATATCCAGGAAATTGAGGCCAGCATCTATACTATTATTAAATACAACTTTTAGCAAAAATACTAATTTGCCAGCACTGCGTTACAGACAGGCACACTCACAGTGGCGACCAGCTGCTCAGTTTTCTTCCCCCCATTTCAGTAGATAGTCAAATACTAGCTTGACCCTGAGTGTGCTTTCCACCTTTTGAACATAGGGATAATTGCCATCCAGGAAACTGAGTTGTTTTGTGTTCTCCTGTGAAAAATAAGTTAAGAACTTTTTGCTCCAAGCAAAAGTTTAATATACTACGCGTTTAAAATGTACATTCCATATACTCAGGAATTTTTCTTTTTCTTTTGATTTCTCCATTGAGCCATTGGTTGTTCAGTAGCATGCTGTTTAATCTCCACATATTTGTGATGGCTACTAATTGCAGCCATGAATGCAGAACTCGAATTTCTTGTCCTGTAATGTATCCCCCAAAACATGGATATGAACAAGAACCATATATGTTGAAGCCTTAAAGAACTGTTTATTGTTGAAACTTCAATCAAAGACATGACATCAGTGAAAGATAAGTTCTATAATTTGATGACAACCTTTGCGGTACGATGATCCCATTGTGCAGTGCCTGACCCATCCTGATGCCCAAATCACCTTTTCTTGTTTTCTCATCATGACCTTGGAAAATAAAAATATGATGATATCAATGTCCTGCTTAAATCCCACCAGGGGTTCTCTGCTGACTACAGAGAAGAGTCAGAGCTCTTTGTATTCCTTCGCGATCTCACTCCTGCTTTTCCCTCCAACCAGGTTATAGCAGTGCCCCCTTATCCTTGCAGATATGCTCCAAGACTCCCAGTGGATGCTCTGAACTGTGGACAGTACCGAGAGCTCTATATACTATGTTTTCTTTCCTATATGTACATACTTATGATAAAGTTTAACTTAAAAATTAGGCACAGTGAGAGATTAACAACTAATAAAAGAGCAATTATAATACTATAATGAAATAAAAGTTATGTGAATGTAGTCTCTTCTTCTCTCCCTTTCTTTCAAAATATTGTATCATCACATCTTGTGATGATGTGAGATGATGAAATGCTTTATTCAGTCAAGAACTTTCACCTTTTCACTTAAAGGAAGCACTTTACAGCTTCGCTCTGACATATCTGAACTAACAGCAGCACTGCTCTTGAACTTTGGGAACATTATTATATAAAATAAGAGTTGCTTGAACACAAGCATTGTGATCCTGCCACAGTGGATCAGGTAACTGAAAAGGCTACTAAGTGACTAATGGGTGCATAGCTATATGGTGGGGACAGCCTTGACAAAAGGATGATTCATGTCCCTTGTGGGATAGCACAAGGTTTCATCACTCTACTCAGAACAGCACACAATTTAAAACTTATGAATTGTTTATCTCTGGAATTTTCCATTTAATATTTTCAGACTACAGTTGACCATGGATAACTGAAACCTTGAAAAGTAAAAGTGCAGATAAGGAGGGCCTACTGTTACTTTGCTACTTCCTCCTCTCAATTATTATATTAGTGATAATTGGCTCTTTCCAGTTGTTCATTCGAACCATGATGCTTAATGCCTCTTTGCATTTATTCAGCTCTTTTCCTTCCCAAGAATTCCCTTCCCTACTCTCATTGGACCTTCTTCACATTTTTCTGCCATACCAGGCAGACTATTATTAATTTAGTTTATTAATTTAACAAACCATTAAATTAATTCAATTTATTAATTAAATTAAGTATTAATTTAATTTAATTTATTCATCCCCAGTTGCCACAAGAAAGTTTTCATAACTTCCCACCCCAAAGGATGTTATTTACATCAATAACATGTTTTCTGTCCCTTTTCTCACTGTACTCATGACACTAAAGCAATTTGCTCATGTTTCTAACTCATCGGGCAAGAGCTTTGAGCACCTTGAGCTGAGGCACAAAATCGCCAACATATTATAGACATCCTGACACATAGTAGATTGTAAATGAATGTTTGCAAAACACGACCCACAGAGAAGCTTCGGCATAGGAACTAAGGAAAGCTCCGTTTTTATGGAAGCTGAGTCTATGGACAGAGATCCCCTACCAATGAGGACAACGATGGTAAGGGAGGCAGACATCTATCTCTGAGCAGCAAAAACTTAGAAGACGCTGGACTATTGACTTCATATAGATTATTTCACTTACGTCTTTCCCATTACGTCTTGAATCATTGGCATATTTATTAATGCCTATGCCATATTTGTCTAATTTATGCACTTGCTATTTACTTGATATTTTTATTTACATTGACTTACATTTTACTCACTAAATCTATTTAAATGGAAACTTTGTATCATTATGATAAAGTAGAAAATTTAGCATTATGTTCTGAATACACAAAGTACACTTAAAAATAAATGTAATGGCAGTTTGGCTTTAGCTAATGATGCACAGTAGGTAATCTGGACAAGTCTTCCTACGGAGAGCAACAGGGAAAACTAAACAAGATATTTTTAATAATTTGTTCCCATAAACTGGAGATCTAACAAAGGACACAGGAATTTAAAAGATAAGATCTGGAAGAATATAGGAGACATGGGATTTAATTTTTACAGTTATAGCCACATTTTTCCCCCTAAAAGTACTTGTTCTGAGATGCTTAGAAGCCAGGTAGAGTTTTCAAAATATTTCCATGTTTAAAGAGGGAAAAAAACATTAATTTCAGGACTTCACAGAGAGGGAGGCTAGTGAAAATGCAGGTTTTTGATCTGGGCCCCCAAGGCCTGCGCTGAGAAAGCAAAGTGAACTAGAATCCCGCTCCGCGGGTCCTCACAAGGACTAAGTCCAGTTCTCAGCCTCAAACTCTGAGGGGGCTAATTTAGTGCCTGCAACCTGGCACCCGCCAAAAATCAACGGAAGTCTTATAAGTGTTGGCTATTTTAACTTTCTGTATATTTGAAACCTCAGAAGATATTTTTCCCATTGTTTTGAACAATTGGTATCTATTCAGATTTTCACGCATACTTACCCTTCCCTCTGCTCCTTATTCCTTCCCGCATCTGGGAGCTTCCGTCTGGAATCATTTTCCTTCCAAGATCCTCCTTTACTCAAGAGTTTTTGTTTTTGTTTTGAAAAGGTCATTGCCTCACTTCCTTTTGAAATAATTCGTGCTGAGTATACAATTCCATTTGTTTATATTTGTATAAGCCCTTGGGGAACGGGGTGGCGGTAGGGGAGGGATCGATAAAGGAGGGCTCTTTGCCATGCTGTGAAGAAGGAGCGCGCTGCGAAAGCCCAGAACAGCAGGGAGGCCGGTCTCCCTGAGGGCAAGAGCTCGCGGAGGAAAGCAGGAAGTGGGAGAAATGTTCAGAATCGAATCATGGAGGGTTATAAGGATTTCTTACTTTTCAGGTTTTTACTCTAAGGGCAGTAGGAAATTACCAGGAAGTTTTGACCATGAATTTACTTATTTTAGGCCTAGTTATCTCTGTCTTATCTCCTGTACTTCGAATAGGTTGGGAGGTGGTTTGGACACTGGGATTCCGTTTAGGGATCCACTGTAATAATCTACGCATAGTTTGATGAGGACTTGGACCAAGGTGACAGCAGCGGAAATGGAGAAAAATGGTTAGATGAAAATAATTTTAAGGTAGACCCAAGAGGTTTCCCTGGTGGGTTGAAATGTTTGGTGTGAGGAAAAGAAAAAAGTAAAAAATAACTACAAGTGTTCGACCTAAACAATAGAAAGAAGAGAGCTTTTTAATGACTTTGATGGCAAAGGAGTGGGTGTCAGAGAGGAGAGCCCCAAGTTCCTTTGGGTAGCAGTGAGGATGGCACCGAGCTCTGCTGTGGCACAGGACAGGCACCAAAGCGATGCGCAGTTCCCGCTCTGACCGAATGACTGAGGCTGGAAATGCTCTAATATTTGCCGAATTGTTAGAGGAAAAAAGGCTAACTCATAATCATTTCTATTTTTGCAGTTTTAAAAAATCTGTCTCATCACTCAGAATTAAAAAGACTCCCTTGGGGAGGAGTAAATAAGTGGAACACAGGATTTTTAGGGCAGTGAAAATGCTTTATACGATAATATAATGATGGGTCTATGTCATTGTAATGCATTTGTCCAAACCCATAGAGCGTACAAGACCAAGAATGAATCCAAATGTAAACTGTGGACTGTAGGTGATTATGATGTGTCAAAGCCGGTCCATCAATTAAGACGAATGTACCACACTGATGGGGGATGTAAATAGAGGAGATTACGCATCCGTTAACCAGCTCTGTTCACTTAGAGCACAGAACTGTATCTAACCATGCTTCTTCCTTCCCTGTCGGTGTGTGTTTATCCGCGCCTAAACCCCAGCCACCTCCTGGAATGACTACAATATTCTATTTATTCATATTATAACCCCAATTCCTATGTCTAACTGGTTTATTGGTGATACTTCACTAAAGATAATTTAGAATTACAGTGTTCACATTGAGGAAGTTTTTGTCTTAAGCTTTACAGCTCTGTGGACTTCTAGAACAAAATGGGATACAATGTTCTGTTTTACAGTGGTCAGCCATTTCAGTGCGTTATAAAATATGTCATGTGCCTACTCTGGAAATATCCCTCTCAAATGAATCTGACATAAAAGAGATGGAAATTAATAAATCAGCTTCTTAGATCTCTTAAAACTTAGAGGAATTTCTGTGCTGATTGGTTTATAGAGATTAAAAAGGGGCTTAAAGAAATTTAAGGTATGATAGCTGAAAAATTTCCAAAGGGAAAAATAACTTGAATGCTTTAAATATGCTCATTATTTGAAGGGGAAAGTATTTGCTCTTTAATAATGATGGCCTTTTGATTTGAATTTATTTAATGACTTTATGAAGTTTCAAAATAAGGTCTGTGAAAACATTTATTACTTTTAAGTAATTTGACAAGTTTCAATAATTGGTATATATATCCCTAGGAAGGGGAAAATTTAATTAATATATTAAATCAAGGTGAATTCTTTGAAATTATATTGGCTGGGTAATATATTTTCTCTCTGATTTTATCAGAATGGAAAAGTAATTCAATGTAAAAACAATGCTAGAAAATATTTCAGTTTATTCAAGACTTTGCTTAACTTTCTCAGCTTCTTCTTCTTCTCTCTTACTGGTCAGATAAATTAACACAGATGTCACATTTATTTCCAGTTATAAAAATGAAGTATTTTTAATCAAACTGACTTATAATAACCAAAGTTTTTATAAAACAGATTAATCGTACAACTACAGATAGCGCTATAAATTATATGAATCTAGGGAGCTATCTTAGTCAAATAATTTGCATAATTCTAAAAAGTGCTTTATTTTTATGGAACTTTTTAATAACAACAGCGACTGTATTGTTTTTTTAAAGAATGACTCTAATTTGCTTTCTAAGGACTCCAACTGACTTTAAGTACTTGAAAGTCATTAGTAAATAATTTTTTTTACAAAAAAGAAAATTCCTATGGAGACCAGTCTCTCTAAATTAGAGAGAACAAATACAGAGTTTCCATACAGTATTATATTCTTGCACATATGTATACATATACACACATATATACTTTGCATATACTTGTTAGGTACATATTTATGCATTTCTGTTTTATTAAAGTTAAATCGAATTTTTAAAATTAATTTTATATAGACATCTTAAATAGAAATAGGTTTAATTATATTTAAAGACAAAATTAAAACTTTACAATTTGACTGTTTTATGTTTAAATCCATTATACCATATCAAAAAGTAAAGAAGAAGAAGAAGAGGAAGAAGAAGAAGGAGGGGAATAATAATAATAATAACAACTTCCAGCCAAGATGGAGGTATAAGTAGATATACTTTGTCTCCTCACACAACCCAAAGGACAACAAATTTAAAAACAAAAAATAACCAGAACTGCTAGAAAATCAAACCATATGGAAGTCCCATAACCAAGGAGTTAAAGAAGCAACATTCATCCAGACGGGCAGGAGGGGCGGAGGCAGGCAGCCCGTAGAGAGGACGCAGGCAAGGTTGTGGCTGTCAGACCAGGGTGGGCAAGGCAGTGGCTGGCGGACTGGACAGTCCCACATTTGCGTGCGGATAAACTGGGAGGAACAATAGGGGCGCGAGAGACCATGCAACCCGGGGTTCCAGCAGAGGAAAAGCCTCCGAACCTCTACTGGTAAAAACCTGTGGGGGTTGCAGAAGCAGGAGAAACTGCCAGTCTCACAGGAGAGTTCATTTGAGAGACCCACGGGGTGCTAGAGTGTACACAAAGCCATCCACCTGCGAATCGGCACCTGAAAGAGCACAATCAGGGGAAGTGACAGAAAGTGGGGCGAGAGCCCAGCCCAGCAAGCGCCATTGTTCCCTCTCCGACCCCTCCCCCACGGACAGCAGCAGCTCACCGAGAGGGTTGCCCTGCCCTGTTGAATACCTAAGGCTCCACCCCTTACAATGTCACAGGTGCGTGGATACAAAGAAATACGGCCCAGATGAAAGCACAGATCAAAACTCCAGAAAAAATACAACTAAGAGATGAAGAGACAGCCAACCTAACAGACGCAGAGTTCAAAACACTGGTAATCTGGATGCTCAGAGACTTGGTGGAGTATGGTCCCCAAAATGGAGCAAAAAGTGAAGGCTATGCAAAGTGAAATAAAACAAAATATACAGGGAACCAATAGTGAAGGGAAGGAAACCAGGACTCAAATCAATGATTTGGAGCAGAAAGAAGAAGAAAACATTCAACCAGAACAGAATGAAGAATCAAGAATTCAAAAAAAATAAGGAGAGGCTGAGGAACCTTAGGGACAGCTTTAAATGTTCCAACATCTGAATCATAGGGTGCCAGAAGGAGAAGAGGAAGAGCAAGATATTGAAAACTTATTTGAAAAAATAATTTTAAAAAAGAAAAAAGGAGGAGGAGGAGGAAAGTCTTATAAATGATAGAAAGGAAAGAACTGATAGGTAAACAAAAATTGTGACCTCAGATTATAAAATTAGCTTTCCCTATGAAGAAAAAAATAATTATTATTTAACATCTATATATTTTACTTAGAAAAATCATAGCTTGTTTTTCCCATATTTATGTAGACTTTTAATTCTCATGAGTCTACTTTTGTGCTTTCAATGTGTCTTTTGCCATGTTTCTAATTTATTTTAAATAGAACAATAAGAATTCTTTACTCTAAGGAGAACTAGAATTTTCAGTGTATATTATGTTAAACTTTGCATATTTTAAGTATATTGTTATGACTAACGAATGGGCCAACACACCAAATTTTTTTTGACAAATGCTTTTAATAATGCCTTTCCTAATGCTGACCCCCAGATTCAGAAAAATAAAATTATTATGTCTTTTAAACCAAAACTGCTATTGGAATTTCTCAGGTGACCACTTGATAACTATAAAGATTAGATCATAAAAGGAGGGAAAAAGGAGTTTGTAAGTGAGACATTCTTGATATTTTATTATTATTTGTTAAGTCTAACAATTTGAAATGTCTTTTGGTTATCAAATATAGGATTTTTGAAAAAAATACTTAGAAGGATCAGGCTCTGGAGTTAATGATATCATTGGTTTGAAAACTGTCCCCGCCCCATATACAGAGGGAAAGGAGAGACCGAAGAAAGTGGCAGACCACTCCAGATTGGTAGGTGGCCAGTTCAACAAGCAAGGGAATTACACACAAGGGTTTTCCTGGGTGGCTGCAGGACCAGTGGGTCTGCACCCCCCTGCCCAAATCTTACATGTTTATACAGAGGTCTTACCTGAATTCAGCCATGTATTCAGTCCAAATGGTCTCAACAATACTGCTCTCTCAAGGCCGCACCCTTTACACAGCGCCCCCTGTGGGAACGGTGGGCAGGACGTACATACCCAGGGCAGGGCTGAGGGGCTTCTGACTGCCTGTGTCCTGCTCGCGGATCAACCTGTGGTCATGTCCTCTCAATGACCTCCCACAGATGTATATAAGTAATGTGTCATTAATATATACATGTTTATATACTTTGCAGACTTAAAAGAATACTCACGCTCACATACAAAAGCTGATGTATGTCTCTAATTTGACTTTGGAAATGATTTTGTTTCCATCTTAAACTGACTTACAATTTTATACTAGGAAAGAAAGGAGGGCTAGAACTTAGAGCACTGGAGCAGGAGCCAAGCCAGGGACTTACCCGATAAAAACACTCTACCATTCCAGTCTCCCTAAGCCTTTGGATACTTTCCTCTAAAAGTACAGCTGGCACCCTGGCCAGTATGGCTCAGGTGGCTAGTGTCATCCCATAATCGAAACGGTCTAGGTTTGATTCCTGGCCAAGGCACGTAACCTAGGTTGCGGGTTCGATCCCTGGCCCGGGCATGAGTGCATGTGATCCCCCAGCCTGGTTGCCAACCCCCAGTCTGGGTACATTCAGGAGGCAGCAAATCAATTCTCTCTTGCATCTATGTTTCTCTCTCTCCCTTTCTTTCTCTCTGAAAGCAATGAACAAAATGTTCTCGGGTGAGGATAAAAAAATAAATATATAGCTAGTGTTTCAATTTCCTTTAGAATAAGCAGTGTTTGAGTCCACGGTTCAGGCAACCAACCAAACTGTTAAAGGCTATTCCATCCCCTTAAGCTAAAACTTGAATCCAGAACCTTTCATAATTGACCCCATATCGATAAATTTAGCCTAATCCAAGTGTATATTCTTCCATCACTATCCCAAACCTTTAAGGTCCATTCTCACACACATTGCCAAGATTTCTGTCTGTATAGATTGGACAAAAACATCATTTTGAGGGGGAAGAGGGGCGTAGTGAACCTCCTCTTGGGTTAAAATTTATTTTTCAGCCTTTGGGGCCTTCTGTCAACTAAGTCTAATGCCGGGGTCCCCACCCTCAGGGCCACAGACTGGTACTGGTCCATGGCCTCCTAGGAACCAGGCCACACAACAGGACATGTGTGCTTGAATGTAATGCACTTGAATCATCCCAAAACCATTTCACCCCCATCCCATCCATGGAAAAATTGTCTTCCACGAAATTGGTCCCTGGCACCAAAAAGGTTGGGGACTGCTGGTGTTATGATAGGGTTAGAATCAAGAAGGGACATCAAGCAGTACAACCTCAGGAGAGTCAGTAGGGTCTTGTCAGGAACTGCCTCAGAGAAGCCATTGTGCTTTTTTTAGGAAAAGATGAAAGGACAGCTGTTCCTGGCAATAAAAAAAGAAGAAGAAGGTTGGCAGAATTTACGGATTCGATATCCCCTGTTTTATCAAGAGCTGCCTACATGAACCCTTTTTTATTCTGAGGACCTCTTTCCTTCCTAATAAATGACCTCATGTAACAGACACCTTGGGAAGGAATTCAATTTGCATTGTAATTTAGTTAATCACAGAGTGAGACTCTGGTGTTTGGAGTTCAGAAATCAGCCCTGCAACTACAGAAGACAAGAGTTTCTTTCAGGGAAGGTAGAAAAGCTTTAAAGTGGTTTATGTAGACCTCATGCTGGGAATTTCAAACCCTGAATTCATTATCATTTGTCTCCACTTTTTCCAGCACAGGTTGGGCAACCAATCAATGTCATCGTACTAATTAGTTTGATTAAAATGTCCTTACTTAGCAAATATAGCCACCCAGAACCTCCCCTTCTATAGGTATGGGATGAGGGGTATTCAGTGGTGATATTTTCATATCTCTGTTGCCACATCAAACCGTGGACTATCAGTTCTCTCTTTACTGCTGGCACTAGAGTCATCAGTGCCTTTAAATCTATTAACTAGAGAACCAGTTCCAGAAAACCCAGAGCCAAGGCAGAAAACTAGTCCTTCAGATTCTGTTCCTCTCTCCTCACGAAAATTTGTAACACATAGGGCTCATGGAAAGAAGCAGAACCAGTAACAGGTATGTAATACTAGATGAACTGTAAAAAACTGGTTTATGTTCATTTTCAGGTGTGATAAAGCACGTCTGAAGTCTTTCGGACCCGATATTAGGAAGGGCGACCTGGAACTCTCAGGCACCTGCTAAAGTTGCAATCTGCAGGTAGAAATTCTTCTACTTCAGGGATGACTCAACTCTGCTTCTAAGGCCTTTCACCAGAATGAATCTAATCCATTCATATTATCTAGACTAATCTCCTTTACTTAAGGTAAACTGAACGTGGACTTTAATCACATCTACAAAATACCTTCAGAGGAACACCTAGATTAGCATTGGATGGGTAACTGGGCACTATAGCCTGGCCAAGTTGGCAGATCAAAAGACTAGCATATGCGTCTGCATTTTTTAAATATAGAGCAGGTTCTATTTTTGCAATTAAAAATAATAAATATAGGACTGAAAGCTTTTCCATTTAAATGACAACTGATATTTTAGACTGAAGTTTGTTTTCTTCTTTTTACTTTACTTAGACAACGACATAATGGAATCCCTTTTCCTTCTTTCATTGACCTTATTTCATATTTGGCCCATTCTCCCTGCATTTGAACTAGCAAAGATTGATGCTATCACACGTGTAACAGTTCTTGGACAGCGGTTCCAAATCAATACAGCTCTGAAGCCGGTTCTCTTTTCCTAACAGGATAGGCTAAGGCCCGCAAGAATTTTCCTTTTAAGTCCCCATTGCTCCGTCATCTTCCATTACATCAAAGCCACTAGTCATCCTTTATGATATTTTGAATTTTTAAGTGAAAAGAAGTGCATGATGGCTATTGATTAATGAAATAAAAGACATTAATTTAAAAATAAAAGGGGAGACACTTTGCGCTAGTTTCTATAACAGCACAGGGATAACGCAATTCTACGTAGTTCGATATTCAGTCTCTTCGTTGGTATGGGCTATTTCCACGGCATATCCAGTGATGTTAAAGGCAGAATGTGAGGTCTTTTTTTTAAACATATTTTATATCAATTTATTTTGCTCTGTAATCTTGTTTGGTCTCTGTCATGTTCTAAATAGCTAAGCAGGAAGATTTTAAACCACTCTCTGCATCACATCAGTTTATTTTCCAGGGAATCTCCATACTGTCCCTTTTCATTAGAAAATAAATCTCTAACTAGCCAACCAGCAATTTTAGTGTCTTTGGCAACAAAACAGGGTAACTCTTTTCAATAGAAACCCTAGAGAAAGTCATCTGTGTTCTGAACACATTTTCGATCTCGATTAGTTTTTTAGAAATACAAATAATCTCCTAATTAAATCATATGGGACATAAACCTGTGAAAAGTGTAATAAGGAACAAATCACATTTTAAATACATAATTTTAAAATAGGAGGAAAAAGTTGCATAGGAATTAACACAGAGGACCCACTAATTTGTTTTCATGAGTTACTAAATAGGTAATAATAGATTTTTCTCTTAAACTAACACATGATTCCTGTCCTTTCCCTTTTATCATTGTCATCAAAAACTGAAAGTATATAATATACAGCATGATGATACATTTAATAACAGTGTATTATAGATTTGAAAGTTGCTGAGAGTAGATCTTAAATGTTCTAACCACAGAAAAGGGTTACCTATGTGAGTTGAGGAATTTGTTAATTACCTTGATCTTGGTAATCATTCCACAGTCTGTATGTATATGAAGTCATTGTGTTGTAGACTTTAAATATACACAGTTATATTTGTCAATAATTCTTCATAAGGTTGGGGACAAAATAAATGGAAAAGTTGTCTTTAAAATAAAGTTGCTTCCTTAGAATTACCGGTTTAAAGGGAAGTTTTTCATACACTTGACTTCAAAGTTGTGGAAGGAAATTGTTTATGTACATTTGGAGTGCTTGTCCTCTCAGCCTGAAAGACTTGGGTGGAGCTTCCAGCCTGAGAATGGTCTGATGGAATCTGAGCTAATGTCTGTAAGGAGTTATAATTTTTGTCTGTCTGAAATAGAAGATTCCCAGGCTGGGTGGGGGGGAACCAGGATATTTATATAATTCTTTAGAGTTTACAAGGCGCTTCCTTCTATTATATTATTTAATCATTTAATCCTCACAATAATCCAATAAATTAGGTACTATTGCCTCTATTTTTTAATAATATCTTTATTTTTATTGTTGATACTATTTCACCACCTCCCTTTGGCTCACCCCCACCCAGCCCCTAACCCCCTTCCCTCTGGCCATCACTACACTGTTGTCGGTGTCTATGGGTTATGAAAAGAAGAATTTGAACCTTCGAAAAACGAAATCCCTCAGGCAGCTTCACACAGCATGTAGCTACATTTTTGACTGAATCCCACGATTTTTTCTATCAGAATGACTTTATCTCCCAGATGATAGATTTTGTGTCGTGCTTCTGTGTTAGTCTGCTAGGGCAGCCATGACAGGAGCACAGATTGGGTAGCTTAAACAATAGAAATTTACATTTACACAGTTCTGGAGGCTAGAAGCCTGACATCAACGCAAAGACAGGCCCAGGGAAATAAGTTAACCTATTAACATAAACAACGAAGTAATGGTAGAATCAGGATGAGAACTCTGTCCTCTGATTTCCACAGAAGTGCTCTTTGCATTCAATAAACATGCCCTCGACGTTGTGGTTCACACAGTGCTGCCATCGTGCGTACACACAAGGCAGAAGGTAGATTCAAATTCATCCGTTTGAAAGAAACTTCCAAGGACACCAGTGAAACTGATCTAATTTGCGAATTGATTTAAGCCAATATGTTCTCTCATAATTGCTGGCTTTATTTTGTTACTATAGCATCTACCTTTATAGGTAGTTGAAAGCTAAGAGCTTTCTTCCAGAGACCTGCCAGGTATTAAAAGCAATCATTAGAATAAATTCTGTACACATACAAGTGTTTATTAGCAAAAAGGAACTAAGGCAATCATGCAGCCTGTTCCCTTAAGCTCAGTGAAATCCCGGCTCCCTGTCCTTTTAAAAGCTTTGGCCATGCTTGGCATGAAAGCTTCTCTGGAAGAAAATGTGACAAAACTACTAGAGACGGGAATCTTCTCAGCTACTTGTAAGGAATGGACAACCATATTCTTTCCAATTAGTGACTGAATACTAGACTCTTTGGGAATAAAAATTTAAGAACTATCCAAACCAGATTGCTGCTGATCTTGCAATTCAAGTGAGGACCAGTGTTTCTATAGTGTTTCTAACCACTATTCAATGCATTAATGAACTCATTTTTGTAACATCTCTTACGCTAGGGAAACAATCTCTGGTTTTGATTAGAGATAAATAAAGCTCAAGTCTCCTAACAATACCTGCAACTTCAACAACCTCTTTCTTTATTGCTCACTGTTCTTAGCCCTACTAGCTTTCTTACTCTTTCTTGAATATACAAAAATCATATATACATACAGATTCTGCTTTAATGGAGAAAGCTAATACATCCTTCTGCACCCCCAGACTCTGGGAAACTTTGAAGTGATACATACCAGTAAGGTATTACTCTTACACTACCCATATTGCACTAGGGTTTTTAAGGGTATGTTTTTGGGACAACCCCCAGTTACATTTTGCTAGGAACTGCTAGAGAAGTCCGAAGGCCAATTACTTGGTGTAAGGAAAAGGCTACAGTGATGCTTTTTGGTCACCAGAGGGCACCACTGGCTCACCAATAGGTTCTTTAAAGCCAATAAATTTTATTTATACACATTTAAGGTTCCTTATTCAAAGAGCATTTACTGAGCACATAATATGGGCCAAGAAATGGTCTATGTCCTGGGGGATACAGCAATGAATAAAAGAAATAAGGTCTCTATCACCGAGCTTGTTTAAGTTCCACTCTAAAATGATTCAAAACAGCTTAAGTCTGATTAGAATTAAGAAACAAATAGAAAGAAATCCCATACTTATGGATTGTAAGACTTAATATTATTAAAATGCCCATATGACCCAATGCAATTTTTCTCTTAAACTGACATTTTGATGAGATTTCATGCAATCCCATCAAAATCCCAATGATATTTTTTACAAAAACATTTTTTTAATTCTAAATTCATAGGAAACCCCCAAAGACCAGGGATAATTCAATCAGTCATGAGAAAGGAAAACCCATAACTGGACTTTGACAATGTTGTCAAGAACACACAGGGGAACAAGGGTAGGTGGTCTGTGCAAGATATGGCACTGACAAAACCGAGCGTCCTCAATCAGAAGAGAAGCTGAGCCCCACGTAGCGCGCCATGCAAAACAAACAACAAACAAATTAATTGATTAAGTAATTAATTAAATAACAGCTAAAAGGGGATTCAAGGCTTATACGTAAGACCTGAAACTCTAAAATTCCTAGAAGAAAACATGAAGGAAGCTTCATGACATTGGTCTTGGCAATGATTTAATTGACGGAGCCCCCAAAACACAGGCAACAAAAAGAGCTGGAGGAAAACAAGGCTGCTCGCAAAAAGGGCTTGGGATAGAAAAGTGGCCGCATAGGGAGCTGCAGCGATCCCCTGTCTTCATTGTGATCTGGGATCCATCTGCTAACCTGATGCCCGATCTGGAGGAAGCTCGTCCTTCCAGCAGCCCCCAGGGCCAATCTAGAGCTACAAGACCTTAGGACAAGACCTGGAATGTTGTTTGCTAAAACAAAATAAATCCCATGGCGTTTAATTAGGATGACACTGATCTGGGGCCTGTAATAAGTTAATAATGATACATGGGACTCATAAACAACCAATAAAATAGAAAATATGCCAGAAGCCCAGAACGAGAGGTGCATCGTAACACTGCACAATTGAAATTGGTTTCATTTTAAGTAAGAATGGCAGTAAGTAATGCCAATGGTACTGGAGGTTAGAGAAAGGCCAACAAGAAACCACGGTACTGTTAGCGAAGTAAAGGGGTGTACTCCCCTGCCCACATCAAAGCCCAATGAAATGCAAACAGGAGTTTGCAGCAAAGAAAGATTTACTCATTAAAGAAATGGCATGGCTCCCTGATGGCTTCTAGGAAAAGGGTTGTATAGGGGACTAAGGAAGCAGGGTCATGGGCAGGGTCTTGGTCACGGTCATGGTCTCCGTTGATTGTCTGGAGCCAGGGAGGGTAGTTGCTCAGTGCATCTGGTGCTGGTGTCAGCCATGGCAGTACTGTCACAAGCCTGTGGTAGAAAGGGTTATTCCACTTTACCGTGTCCAGAGCTAAAACACCACCAAAGCCTAGATGTTATCTCCAGTGAAATTCTAGTAAGAATCTAGTAAATCAACAGACCCCAGGCATTGTTTCTAAGATTATCTGATATCAGAATCACTTTGTCCTGGGCCTTAATCATGAAGGGAACGGACCGCAAGGGAGGGGGAGGTAGGTGAACCAGGACGCTGGATGAGGCCAGTTTGAGTTAAAAGGAGAGAACTGATAAAGGGTCCATGAAAGAAACGAAGCTCCTGCACATATACAGTACTCATGAATTTGAGAGAAAGAGGAATCAGCGAATTTAGGCACCTTTAGTTAGATTCCTAAGTAAAACAATTTAAAAAAAAGTTTTGCTTCTTGTTTTGCAGACCTCAGAGATCCTTCTCTCTCAAACATGAAAGTAATAGTTGTAAATAAAATATCTTATTAAGTTTATATATTTTCTTTCATTTGGCTTCCTAGGAAACTGATTTGAGAACTTGGTGAAGTGAAAAGAAAAGTTAGAAGAAAATATGAAAAGGAGTTTTGAGGGCAGGAGAAGAAGATCAAAGAATGCAAAAATGGAGATAAGGAGAATAAAATTAGTCTACGTTATTATTTAGTACAGCAAGCAACCATCTGTTGAAGAGCTGCTAAGTGCCAAATACTGGATTAGACTCTGAAAATGTACCTTATCAACAATTTAAGATGCTACACGCTCTTACAAGTGTATCTGAATAGACTTCAAAATGAAAGAGAATTCATGAAGTGTTTAGCTGCCAATATAAAGCTGCTGGAGTTGACGAGTTCATTTTTAATATTTGATTTGAATATCTTGGTCACAGCAGTAGCAAGTTAAGATGCAAATTAAATTTTTCAGGAAACAGGAGAGGTGAACATTTTAATTGAATTTCCCATGAATAAAAGGTTATGAAGGCCCCTGCTGGACAGGAAGAAGCATCATTGTTTCACATCGGATGGTTTTGGAGGAAGCCTTAATGATCTCTTTTCTCTTTATTTTGTTCTCCAGTTTGCCTTAACCATCTCCCCTACCGCATCAGGGTATGGTCAGAAGGACTAGCAGAAAATAAGCTTTTTAAAAGTAGTCAGTCACAAATGAGACAAAGCGAATGGGTTCCCTGTGACTTAGGATCAGAAGGGAATGCCTTGATAAAGGACCTTCCCTCAAGGCACCAGATAACACCGAGCTTGGGTTTGCATTTAAATGCCATCTGCAGATTTTTCCCCCTAAGAGATGTCAGTCAGCCTAAACAAAAAATGTAAATCCCTTGTCACTTGACCAGCCAAGAATAACCAACTTTTCTCCTGAGGTAAAGGTAGCTCTTCACAGCTTCATGTTCAACTCCTAAGATAAATAAAGAAGCTTTAAACAATGCTTTTACCCGTTCTATTAATGTTGTAATGAATTACCATATTTTCTCGCTGGGAAACTCAGAGGCTCGCACGTTCTTGTGCCTGATTCCTTCCCCATAACTCGGTAATTATACAGATGTGTAAGGATTTGCTAAGAAAAGAGCAGTAGAAGGAAAAATGGCATCGGGGATTTAAGTTTGAAAGCAGAAAGACTACCTTGTTCCTCTGATGATGACAGTGGTAAGACTTCACAGCGAAGGTCCCAAAGCAATGCCAAGAGGAGCTACAGGGCGGAAGGTGAAGATGTGTGGCTCAGGTGCAGACCCCGGGGCTGTCACACTGTACCTGTGTGACGTCAGTCAAGGTCCATGCTGAGCCGCTCACCGCAGTGCCAGCTGGAGAGGGGACAAGTGAGACTGAGAGACTACAAAGCAGTGACAAAAAGTTGTCTGACAAACAGTGACTGATGGTTACTTTGATCAAAATTTGTAGACAACTGGTGTAGAGACTTTATGCATTTTGTATATTACGTATATTTGTTTTAATTTAATTTTTGGTGCTTTCCCTATACTTACTTCCATTTTTTCCTTTGCCTTAAAAGCAAGCAGGACTTTGCAATTATAACTAAAGTTATAACCAAAAGGAAAAAGAAAGAAAAACACTATTGCTATATGCTATACCATATTCATTACATAAAGGGCAGGGAAAGTTCAACGTTACATGTGGCGAACAATGAGAACATT
Source organism: Mormoops blainvillei (assembly GCA_004026545.1). Classification (NCBI taxonomy): domain Eukaryota; kingdom Metazoa; phylum Chordata; class Mammalia; order Chiroptera; family Mormoopidae; genus Mormoops; species Mormoops blainvillei. The sequence goes on along the minus strand of PVJD01003729.1, from coordinate 131,821 downwards.
TTACATTTTGATATTGTTGGTGGCAAAACGGCACCAGGGTCAGACTTTGGTTCAGCAACCTCGGTGCCTGAGTTGTGGCTGAGACAGAATTCAGAACCAAGACTCAAACTATAAGAGAAAATTTATTTAGAAAGTCACAGAGGTAGAAGAAATGGGCTCAGGAAATAAGTTACAGAGGCAAAAGATGGGCCCTTGTAGCTTAGGAGAAAGAGGGGGGCAAGGAGAACTTGGGGGAGGGGTGTGGGCGTGCTCCCTAGAGAGAACCACACTGGGTGTTTGCCTGGAAGTCTCAAGGGAGGATCCCGATAGAATATTCATCAGCTTTCCAGGCGTGTCCTTTCAGGCTCCGGGTCCCTACTGATTGGTCAGTGCCAGGGCAGGGCGTCTTTAGTCACTGTTGCTGGTCCTGAGATCAGCTGTGGCGTCGCCTGTCTGGCCTTGCTGCTTTTCTGGGCCTGGAGCTGACTCCCAACTGAGGCCCAGATGTGTCTGGTGCAGGTCAGAACCTCAGGGGCTTAATGCTTAAGGGCTCTCTTTGGCCCCTTTGCTCGTCCCCCTCCTAAGGGGGTCTAACGGCATGACTAGCAATATGCCAGGGGAGGACAGTTCGGGGGAGGTCCAAACTACGTGACCAATGATACGTTAGAGTAGGAAAGGTCACCCTGGCAGTGAGGTCCTTGTTTTCCCAGGTTTGCCCTCCGCCAGGCACCTGGGGCTTTCCGCCCTGCTGGCCTTCTGACCTGGCCCGCCGTACTTGTGCCACTCATGCCTGCCTAACCGCCTCCCACAGTACCTTTGCAGTAGCTGGGATTTTACCAATACAAACCTGTGGCATCAGGCATTCCATTCCCTTCCTATAATTAGAAGATGTTTAATACATTGAAAATATCTTTCAGCTTTTACCTTTATATCTCATTTCTATTTTAGGTCATCTTAACTCGTTCCTGATTTCACCATTTCTGAGATGTCCATAATAAAGTTTTGGGATATTTAGAATATGTGTGTGTGTGTGTACATAGAGGTTATGAATATATACATATATGTAGAGAGAGAGTATATATGGGAGGATTATGTAAACTTTATAATTTACTCCTCTGATGAAATATGGATTGACGTATGTATCGATTATTCTCATTGGTCTAATGCATATCTTAACATATTAAATTAAACAGAAAGTCGGTTCCACTTCATACTGCTACTCTTCTTCTCATTAACAAGGGCCCAGAGAAGAAGGTGCCCGGTTTCTCACTACTGTAGTGGGAGGTTACAGATAAGCAAGGGAGGAGGCTAGATTAATCCACTAGGTGGTGGATAAGACTGGAGATATTAATGCGAACTGATTTAGCTTCAGGTAGAGTCAAATGTTTGCCCGCGGGATATATGTCGATAATGTGCATACACACAGGATGGCACATGCACAGGTATCTCCTTGCTTTGTCAGCTGACGGGGTCTAGAAATGACTCAGTAGCACTGAGCACCTCTAGTTCCCTGACTGTAGTTGCTAATGCTAATCTCCAGTGAATAGCACAGGGCTCCCTGGATCCTTGAAGAAAGGATTGGTACTATACTGGTGTAGGAATTACACAAGATAAGGCTAGAGCGTTTTATGCTGTCAGAAAGTAAGGAAGGACTAAAAGATTGTTTTAATAAAAATAAAAACTGTATTGATGGGAGTATGGTAAAGGGACATCAGAGCCAAATGGAAGAGCTACAAATGACCAAAGCTACACAACAAAGTAGCACTGGATTTTAACCACAGTTTAAGGTAAGTACCAGTGAGTCCACATCAATATAAGTGAATCAGGTAGACTCTGGCTGCCCGCTCTTTAAGTGTGTATCGCACATTGCAGCAGTTAAGGGTTGAATTTTGTGCCCTGCAACTTCATTCGTGAAGCCCCAGCTCCCAGTACCTCAAAATTTGACTTCATTACCGATTACCGATGTAATGAGTTAAGATGAGGTCATACTGGAGTAGTGTGGGCCCCTAATCCAACGAGACTACTCTCTTCATAAAACAGAAATTTGGACACAAATACGAGTGCAGGGAGAGCACCAAGTGTCCACGAAGACAGAGATCCAGGGTATGCACGTGGAAACCGAAGGCCTCCAAGGACGTCAGCAAACCCCAGAAGCAGGAGAGAGGCACCGAACAGGTTCGCCCTCATCCCCCTCAGAAGGCGCCAACTCTACCGACTTCTTCATCTCAGACACTCTTGCCTTCAGAACAGTGAGACAACAAGCTTCTGATGCTCAAGACAGCCAGTCAGTGGTACGTTGTTACAGCAGCCCTGGGAAACTAATACAGTGACTTCTTTTCAAAGAAGAGAGTAGGGAGAGAGGAAAATATGAGAGGAAAAGAAAGGAGAAGCCGGACAAACACTACCTCAGCCAGGTGACCAGGGTTTGCACCGCAGTGCTAAGCAGCCCTGGCAGTATGAACCTTAAGAGGATGTGCTGAAAAGGGCACTTTGCCTCTGTGGTTTTCCTCACAAAAACCCACAGCCCCAGTCTAATATAAGAAAAATAGCAGATGAAACCAGGTGAGGAATATTCTACGAAATACCTGACCAGTGCTCTCCAAAACGGTCATCAAAATCAGAGCAAGTCTGAGGGACTGCCACAGCCAAGAGGAACCTAAGGGGTTGAGATGAATAAATGTCATGTGGGGTCCTGGGTGGGATCCTGGGACAGAAAAGAGGCATCAGGTTGAGTGTAAGGAAACCTGAATACATTATGGACTTTAGTTAATATGTCCATATTGGTTAATTATAATAAATGTATCATATAAAATGTTGATAATAGGGAAAAATGACTTTGGTCATATCAGAATTGTCTATATTTTCAACTTTTATATGAACCCCAAACTGTTTAATAATGAAAAGTTTATTTAAAAATAAATCAAAAAAATTGGACCAGTGACCCATCTGGTAATGGACTTAAAATGCATGAAGCAAAGTGCTGTGAAATACAACTTTATTCTATGGGAAATTCAGTTTGCAATAATTCCCAACTCGCTCATAAAAGCTAATGTACACATTAAATAAAAAATAGTACCATGATAAGTTATTGATATGTATTATGCAGTTTTGTGAGGCAGGGCATATATTTCAAAATGATGTCCAACAGTGCTTTTTTCATCCTTTTAAAACCATAACTTATAAATGTTTTTTCGTCTCAGTTTACTAGGAAACAAAATATGTTTTGACATATTATCCTCAGACTGTTTCATAAACAACTTATGGTTCATTTAATTTCAGTTGAACAATTTTTTATGTTCTATGGTAATGACTTAAGAGAAAATAAAGGAGTAGAGTAAAAGATTTTTTAGTAACTTTTTATCTTTTATATGACATACAAAATCCAACTTGTCTGGGGATTTGGGGCAGACTCGTTCTGACATTCCTTGCCTTGTCTATTGCAGACCATTGCTTGTCAAAATTAACGTATGAGGCTCTAAAATACCAAGTTATGTGTAGTATATCAACTTTCCCAATAGTACATTTTTTAAATAATTACTTTTATGTGTGTGTGTGTGTATTGACCACATTTAAGGTCTACTCTCTTAGCAACTTACAAGTGTTTAATATAATATTGTTAACTGTAATCAGCATGCTATACATGAGAGCCTCAGAGCTTATTCGTCTTCTAACTAGAAGTTTGTACCCTTTGACCAACGTCGCCCCATTTTCCCCAATATCCAGCCCCTGGCAACCACCATTCAACTGTTTCTATGAATTCAGCTTTTTTAGATTCCAAATCTAAGTGAGATCCCATGGTATTTACCTTTCTCTGTCTGGGCCATTTCACTTAGCATAATAATCCCCAGGGCATTCGGGTTGTCATGACTGTCAATATTTTCTTCTTTTTTTTTAACTGCTGACTAACATTCCATTATATACGTATAATGACATGACCCTTGAGCCCCAACCTCCCTATTCACCTGATCTCACCCCAGGTAACTTTCCTCCCACCCCAACCCCTATGAAAAAAAAGCCTTCAAAGGGAAACGTTTTGCCAATGTAGAAGAGATGAAACAAAAAACAGCAGAAGCATAAAAGTCATCAAAATCCACGAGCTCTAAAATTCTTTGAGCAGCAAAAAATATCAACTTGATAGATGTATTACATCAAATGGAGAGTACTTTGAAGTGACTGAAGTTTAAACATGTAAGAATAAATACACAATTTTTATAAATAAATTCTGTTTTGGGGGTCCCCTCCCCACATTACAGACTGGAAATATCTATGCATAGAGCAGAGGAGACAAAGCCAAACTGGTAACCTGAGGTTAGTGGTGGAGGGCCAAGGAATTCACAGAACACAAATGGTTAGAGTAAGGAGTCACACAAACAGTGTTTAAAAGCATCATATCTCTTGACTTTGGCATCAGGAGGTCCTGGGTCTGCAACTTGGCTCCCTTGCTACTGGTTCCTGGCCCCTGGTTGGTGACCTAGTCCTTCTCAGCCTCAATCCTTTCATTCTATAATTATGTAATGCTTTCCAAAAGAGAAACTACCATGCCAGTTGTTACGAGGAATAACCATAATAAATGTCTATCAAACTCTGTAATGTCCAGCACAAAGTAAGTACCTCAAAAACATAAGCTCTACGAAGGCCAAGGTTTTTATCTGCTTTGGTCATTGCTAGAGCCTAAACCCCTGGCACTGCTTAGTAACCATTTATATGATTAATAATTAATTAATGGCAGCTACTTATATTGCTGTTCTTGTACTTTTTGTCGATGTAAGGTCCTGAGGTATACAATACTCATAAAGAGAGATATGACTTTTCTTTTAAATTCTTCAACCCACTTAGGCATGTACTGCCCTCAAAATGTTAAGGGAAGTTGGCTTGGCTCTTGGGCTTCGGGTATAACGGGTTCCTACGCTCTGAATTTAGCCATGAGACTCAGCCTTTGCTAACATCCTATTTGGTCAACAGCATTTTCCTCCCAAAAATCTTCACATGAATGCTCTCTGAAAGGTTTACCGTGGTCACTTTTGACTTTTACTCCTGGCCTTGTGCACTGTAGCATATCTCTGGGGACCGAAATGCCGCTATTTCCCAGCTCCGGGAGGCTACTCCATAACACTCAGTCATGTGTCATGCTGTCTCCTTTTTTCCTATTGGCACCTAGGAGTTGCAAATGCCATTGTTGTTTCATGTAACCTTTACAGTGTCTTGCATATAAAGTGGGGACAAAAGCATGCCTTTTTAAAGGTTACAGCTATTTCTAAATTCTAGGGTGAATGCCAACATCTTCCATTTGCTCTTACAGTGAGCTCTTCAGTGGCCCTTACACACATGCACATCTAAGGCAGTGGGGAAATGAAAGTCCATGTGTTTCAGACCAAGCTGCTGTTAACTGTTTCATCATGTAAAAGGCTTTTTATTTGGAGTAGAGTTAGTCTTTCCAGATATTATTATGTCGCTAAGATGTATTGATTTTTCCCTGGCCGGAGGGCAGGTAGTGAGGGTGAATGAAGAGGTGAGAAACAATGAATTTACCCCAAAGAAGAAGAATTAAGGCCCAGTAACACAGAAGTAAGCCAGCAGCTGAGAAGGGCTTGTCTAGTGGGAGAACCCAAAAAGAACGGCCAGCTCATTAAAGGAAGACATCCTATTGGTTCTGTTTCTCTGAAGAACTCCGACTTATAAATGGTCTTTAACTCTGAATTTCTGACTAATGAAAGAAAAGAATTAAAACCGATCGTCCTAAACATGTGCCATCAGCAATCGCTACCTCATTAGCAGGAAACATTTGTTCTCCTGCAATTGGTTTACTGACCCACCAGGTATGCACTGTCTGGTTCACATTAGCTTGAGCAAAAACAAAATCACCTATATTAGATTATAGTGATGCATTGCATTTTTTCCAAATAATTAGGAGATGGACCATAGGGTACCACATAAACCAGCATTTAGCCCAATGATGTCTATCAAATTGTTAGTGATCTAGAAGAGAAAGATGATAGTAAATTGATAAAATATGTGAGTGATGAAAAGCTTATGAATGATACAGCTGACAGCAAAGGGGAAAAAATGGACTAAACACACTTGCAGGGGATTGTATTCATTTGGAATGAACAAAGTACAATTCAATTTCCATATTGATGTAGCAGGAAATGAAAAAAAAGTATTCCAGTAAGATATAAGCAGGCTCATACCAAGGTGTGACTGCCTTTTTCTGTGTGAAAGCTACGCTTTTTGTGTTTAACAAGATTTGGTAGAGAATAATAGCATTTCTTTAGTCTAGTGCACTTTGTCATAAATCTGTAAGATTTAGTTTTAAAAATACTCTAGGCCTTCGATCAAAGGAATAAAATCAATGCCCATGAAAGGCACTCTAAATTTTGCCTGTCCTCTACACATTAAGAAACAGAACAATTACTAAACTATGAGGGCTGGAATACCAGTGGGGAATAATTAGAATAATTACTGTTTAAGGTTAGGGCCCAAATATGAGAATATCTGACTACTTCTCTTTCTGGCTGCTTCTTTTCTCCCCAATGTAGTAAATATATGATTGCTCCTCTCCTCCTCAAACATATTAAAATATAAGCTGTTTTTTATTAAACCTGCTATTTCTTTTCAAAGAAGACAGAGGTAGTTCTTGGTGGTACAAGAATTTGTTCTTGAATTTCATACACCGTTGTTATCTACTGACAACAATAAGCAGAAAAACACATGCACAGGACTTTGCATGACCTCTGCTGGCTAAAGGTGTACATGATGCAAAAACTCATTTTTTCCCCCAAATACATCAGTGGATAACTTTCCCAAGGCTACCTAATGTCTACAGGACTGGAAGGCTTCCTTTCACTCAAAGTGTTTCATAGATCCATTCCTTAAATCACAGGGTGTCATTTTGCACAAATAAGCACTAATAAATTAGAGGCTAAGACAATCCAAACGGGACATGCTAACCTCCTCACCTCCTGATGTCTGATTACTTTCTTGAGCACTAAGGTAATTTCTCTGAAACACATTAGCTTAGTAAACCAGCCAATGGGAATGCCTTGCAAGTTAGTGAAGACAGCGGTGAGTCCTAGCAACACAGAAGGTCTGCGATAGGGTCGGCACCACAGAAGAAGGTTTAGTTTCATGTGGTGGGTGCACAATGTGGTATACAGACGATGTATCTTAGAATCGCACACTTGAAACCTAGGGGATCTTATTAACTATTGTCTCCTCAATAAATTTAACTAAAAAAGATAAAGAGATCAATGGTGATCTGAAGATCAAGATAATTTTTAATGTTATTTTAAATTTTACTATAAAAAACCACCCCAAAATATTACTATTAGATCATTATATCTTTAGTTTAAGGTATAATCCTTTGTTAATATTCAAATAATGTAGGTTATTAATTTGCATCATAATTTGAATTATTTTTTGCTAATAACTCTCCATGTGCCTGCCACCCAGACCTAATCACCAGCCTTCTCTGCACCCAGGGGCTGGGCCCTGAAGACTGCATTGCCCAGGCACTGGGTGGCTTCTGGTTGGGCTGGTTGATGGGAGGTGCTAGCAGAAATCAGATGACAGAAGTGAGATACAGTGTTTCTTCTCTCTCTCTCTCTCTCCATGGGCGCTGCACTTTTGACAGGAACTTTGTCTCCCCATGAGCACAGTTCCTATCTAGGGGATCTTCCTTTAGGGCTCAGGAACTTTTCATTGTTAGTTTCTGAGTGGCCATCCTTTGTCATTCCCATAGCTTTAATCATGCCTCTTGAAGTGGTAGTTTCAATAATGGCTCTTTATTTGAACCCTGTCTTTATTTGCCAGGACCTTTAATGATACCTTTCTAAAGGAGACCCACTTTATAAGCTGAGGAAAAAACAAAAGAAGGGGAGGGGTAGCATAAGAGGGAAAAGTGGAATGAAAGGCCAAGAGGCTACAGGGTGAACACCATACTGTCTTGTTTGGCCATGGACTCTTCCAAAATGGTGATAGCTAGTTATGTGAAAGTCCCTCCCCTCCAAATCAATATTTTGTGCCTGGGGTAATTTTTGTGTACTGCTCCATTAAAACTTGAGCTCTGTGAGAGACTGGTACTTTCGGTTCTTTCTGTTATTATTGTTTTTTGACTGTTTTGTCTACTAATAATTGAATATATGGAACAGAACATATGCATAGTAGGTCATCAAAAAGGATTTATTCAATTGAAGAAGTAACCGGATTATTGTTTGAAAGTATAAATTGATGGATGGGTGGGTAGATAGATGAATAAGCATTGATTGATTCTCTACTTTCCTTAAATAACCTATATATCCTTAGATTCTATCTTATTTCTAAACAATACAGTGATACGAACTAAGGTGTAGCCTTAGGAAAAATAGGGACTTTAAAGAGATATACTACGGTGGAGAAGGATTCTATTTAAACACATTTAACCTAAGTGCATTGTACAGCAATAAAGAAGTAAGTTAAACTTCCTGCTTATTGCAAAGATTAAAAACATGCTTATATATTGATTCAACAAACATTTTTATAAGGACCATTGAATCTCTATTCTATCTTTCGGATAAATTACTTCTTTATTTCTTCATCTATTCAATAGGATACCATATAATATGCTGGCTAAGAGCAGTGATGTGTTGGTTATAAACTGTCTCTCTGGGAAAAACAAAAACACACAAAAGCCAGTTTAACCATTTGCTGGTTTCAGTGGTGTGAAGGCTCCCACGATGTTCCTTAGCTTTCCGTTGCTGCCACGGCAATTTCCTTCTCACACTGCACGCCCCTGACTCTGCTCCTGTTTTTATACCTATTTCTCTGACTGCAGTTGGGAGAAGGTTCTTCCCCTTTAAGGATTTCTGTGATTAGATTGACCTACCTGTATAATCCAGGATAATCTTCTCAGGGTCCTTAATTAAGATAATTATACCTACAAAGTCCCTTTTGCCACACAAAGTAACATATTTACAAGTTGCAAGAATTAGGACGTTGACAATGTTGGAGAATCATTATTCTACCTACCACACCCACTGTGGCCAAATTCAAGCTAACAATAGGACGTCGACTGGCTTATGAAATTCCTGAAAGTTTAGCAATCAGCTTTTATCAGCCGAAAAAACCAGTTCCTACTACCAGAGTTGAGAGCATGAGTCCAGAACTAGAATGCAGAATTTGCATCCTGACTCTGTGATATAAAAATTACGTGGTTCTCAGCAAGTTACTTAGTTTCTATATATCACAATCATTTTCTATGTAATGGCAACAAAAACTAGTATTTGTCGGGGGTATTTGTGAGAATTTACAACAGAGATAAAACATGTAAAGGAGTTAGAAAATGCAAGTACTTTATGTTTGTATCATCTTTTCAATTGATATTATGTAGAGGAAATCAAGGCTGATACCAAAGATGAAATGCTATTTGCCCTGACTAATGCTGTAGATGTTGAGACACCATTTGCCCTGACAAATGCTGTAAATGCTTATCTCCCACCTCTGTAAGCCCCTGGCGCCAGATCTATACCACACCCTTCCCCCACTTGACCCAGCATAAAAGGAATGCGGGGCTATTGTTCTGGGCTCAGAATTTGGAGTTTGTCTCCTCTGGGCCAGTGCAAGTAAATAAAGATCGTGCTCCTAACCCCTCAGTGTCTGGTCGCTTCATTTTTCCGTAACAATTAGGAGAAAAAAAAATTCTTTATCCTAGTAAACTAAAACATTAAATTCCTATGTATACTGTGATCAGTATAAATCTCCATGTATTCAGCTTTTATTTAAAAGCTCAGAGACCTCCCTTGCTTTCTTCCCAAGCCACACATAATTTATGTTTATCATATTTATTCTAAAAAGTGCCAAGTGGCCCATGAGCCTCCTGAAATTTTTTTAAAAGGTGCAATCAGTTTGGCAGTGTTTGTATGATTTTTCCTTTGTACCAGCCAAGTTTTGGGATACGGTGGTAGAATTTTCTATGAACTACAAGATTGACGTTTAAGAAGAAAAAAAGACCCTAAAGTGACTGTAAAGTTACTATTACTATTTCTGTAATTTTTTCATCAGTCTTAAATCTATAACTGTACCTTCTAAAATTCATTTTGCATTGAACCTAATATTTGTTTCAGCACAATATGCTGATTTATGGTAAATACACATCAGATCAATCAGTTTATTTACCAACCTTCATTTGCAAGGCAAAGGTTAACTGTGATTCCTCTCCCATGTAGTCAAAAGGTTGGTCCCTTCTTTCTCTCCCTGTTTCTTTTGTTCAGAAAGAATAGGTTGTTCTGCTCCACGCCCCACCCAACCCCGAGCCACAGGCAGAGAGCCCAGCTGATTTTGTTAGTATTCTCAGAGCAGTATTAAAAGAAAAATAATAAGATACCTGACCGTGTCTGGCTTTGTTTACGGTTATTGTTTCAGAACCTAGCATAGTATATGGCACATGGTAGACATTCAAATAATATATATGAAAATTAATGAATGGAAGCTTCTCGAGAGAAGGAACTTTTCCAAGTTGTTGAAGTCACAGCACCTAGCACTATATCTGACTCTGAGCTGCTTGTTATCCAATAATTGATTTAATGAACAACTATCATGAACAAATGACTGAAGTGATCTCCTTTGAAACAAATGCACAGTTGTTCAAAAGGGGTGGATGTTACCTCATATTTTCTTCTGATGCTTTTCTCTCATAGAAAAAAACTCCAAAAATTGTAATCTCTCTGCTGATCTACTATCCCGAAGCATCCAAATGAAAGCATCCCAGGTTTGCCTGGTGAGTAGAGTGCCATGGAAGCCCCAGGCTGCAAACTGAGGAGTGGAGAAGTACTTTCCCACTGATGCTTGCAAACTGGGTGTGGCAGGTACGGCTTTGCATCTGTTCCCCTGGCTCAGGGTGCCGATGTCGCCGAAGTACAATTGCTGAATTTCAGCTGCCAGGGAAAGTATCTTTGCAGAGTCCAGAGACAGATAGATGTACTTTCAAGTATGTCTCTAGTGTTTAATTGTCAGGTTAATAATGCATGGAACAGATAGTTCTACTAGGAAAAAAGAGAAAAGGTAGAATGGGTGTCCTCCTCCGAAGCAAGAAGCACATCCATCAGTCTCACACTTCAGCTGGCTCTCAGGTGAGGCACAGTCCTTCTCCCACCTTTCGGCCTCTGCAGTGATCCAGGTACGCCCTGCTGGGAAGCAATCATCATTCAGTTGTAGTGCCCTTTATAGTCAGCCGTAAGTTCCCTGGACTTTGACTCCCAATGTACAGGATACGCCTGTTCAAAATTGATGTTTTTTAATAAAAGCATTGACATTTAGGTTTTCTGCTCTTAAAAAAAAAGTCATGGTGATGTAAGGTACAACATAGGGAATAATAACATTGTAATAACTATGTGCAGTGTCAGATGGGTACTAGATTTATTGAGGTGACTACTTCATAGAGTGAATGTATCTAATCATAATGTTGTTTACCTGAAACCAATCTAATATTATATGCCAGCTATAATTAAAAAAACATTTTTACATAGAAAATAAAAGATCAAGTAATATACTAATTTCAGAAAAGCTTAAAAGTGAGTCTTAGAATCTGATAAGTACAGTACTTTTAATACTGAAAAATAATTTTTCCCCTGAACCCTGGGCAGACACTAAATGCACTTCTGATCTATCTACAGACAACTGAAATAGAGGTATTATATTATAATTCTCCCACACTAGAGTATTATCTTTTTTAGGACAAAACAGATGTGTTCATCTCATTAAGCTTGCTAATAGTAGATGCTCAATAAATGTCTGTTGATTAGTGTGATGGATGGATGGGTGGATGGATGGAGAGAGATGGACAGGTGGGAGGGACATGTGTCTACCAGAGCCAAGTAGCCATCAACATGGAGACAGCGTGTGGAGGTGCAATATCATTTGACCAAAGTCCCACAGATATAAAGATAAATGACACATCTGTCCAATTCTCAAAGAGTTTATAATCTAGTTGGTAAGTGATGTAATGGGGAGTTTGCTCCTTTAATTAGCCTTCCGGAAACACCTCCGAGAATAGTAAATTGTAAAAACCTTTTGGAAAGTCATGTCTGATGGGTGGTCACAGCAGCATCTTTCTTAGCCAAGAATAAGCAGGTGGCCGGTGAGGTAATACAGGGAGGTAACAGACAGCCTTTGGCCTCAGTTGGGATGAACCGTGCTTAAACTGGCTTATATGGTAAGTCAGAGATGATTCAGAGCTTTCCCAGGAATCTGGCCTGGGATACTTGCCAGGCTAACTGAGAAAGATTTTAACAATTTGATAGTTGTCTTTTGCTCTTTCTTCTTCCATTTAAAAAAAAAAAATCCTGTCCTATAAAATAAAACGTTTTACCTCTCCATGCCCACTTGAATTTATTGTCTTTTACCTTCAGTAATGATAATATACTACTAACAATTTTTGTCTAAAAATTGAGTTTCATGTATGTTTTATAAAAAATGTTGGTGAAAATATATGAAAAACTGTCAGTAAGAGTAGCTCACAAAGAGGCAAATGTAATAACCTTCTTTTTGGCAAGAATTGAAAGAGGCCTCCTGTCCACTGTGCCACCCACAAAATGTCTGAATTTGCTCATAGAAATCTATATATTTTGATATTTAAGTTTTTCTGGCCTTCAGGGGCTCCTTACGAGAGTGGTAACGCATATTAGTGCCAAGCAGTACGTAGTCTTCCAACTGAATTTGCCAAACGTGTGGCACACGAGCCACCAGCCATCGTCACTCTCTGTCCCTCACCCTTAAAATGGGTCACAGGGCTCCTGGCCTCCAGCATCCCCAGGACAGATTCCAGGCTGCTGTCCCTGAGGGATTGGAATTGGTTGCAAATTGGTACCTGTTTGCTCTCCCAGCTCTAAGCAGATTTACCGAGTTTTAATGCAATGTTTCCCAAACCTCAGTAGTCCCATACCACCATCACAATTTTTATCATTTATGCATAATAATTGTATAATTATTTAAATGAGATTTAAAATAAAATTTATTTTATTTTAGTACTATTTTAGATTTTTAAGAAAATTGTGAAGATGGCACAGAGAGTTCCCATATACCCTACACTTAATTTCTTCTATTATTAAGAACTTACTATTGCAGTCTGATGCATTTGTTACAATTAATCAACCAATACTGATATATTATTATTAACTAGAGGCCATAATTTACTGAGACTTTTTTAGTTTTTACTTTATGTCTTTTTTATGTTCTAAGGTCCCATTCAGGTCACTATATTACATTTAGTTATCATATCTCCCTCCCCCCACCCCCCACCCCAAGCTGTACCAGTTTCTCAGACTTGCTTTGTTTTTGATAACATTGACATTTTGGGAAAGTATGGGTCAGGTATTTTGCAGTGTCTCTCAACTGGGATTTGTTTGATGTTTTTCTCATGATTAGACTAAGTTTATAGATTTCTGTGAGGAAGACCACAGAGCAGAAGTTTCCATTCTCATCATCTGGTATCAAGATACAGTAACATACTATCAATGTGACTTATCTCTGCTGATGTTAACACGTTTATTTTTCACTTCAACCTCAAATAACTAGTAGAATTCAGATCACACTTTTGGCAAGCTTTTTATAGTTTTCTAATTCATTTTTACTCATTTTTTTCTCTTGGTATTTCAGTTTCAGTGAATTCTGTTGACCTCTTTTTAAGTTCACTGGTTCTATCCTCTGCTCTGTTGCATCCACTGACGAACCCATGGAAGGCATTTTTATCTGTGTTTCTGTAATTTTATATCTAGCATTTCCATCTGACTTCTTATAGTTTCCATTTCTCTGCTGAAATTCTCCGTCTATTCATTTATATTGTCCAACTTTTCCATGAGAGCTTTTAACATATTAATCGTGGTTATTTAAAAGTGTCTGATAGTTCTAACATCTGGGTTATATATGTGAATATGATTGTATTTATTGCTTTGTTTATTTACAGAATGTTGCTTTTTGTTTACTTCTTTGTGTATCTTACAATTTTTGTTGAAATGTTAACATTGTATATAGGACCAAAGTGATTGGTTTTTATGCCTGGAAGTAGACACATTTCCTCTTCTGCTAACCTTTTTTTTTTTTAGTGTATTGGGGAGGGAGATTTTTCCACTTTCAGTGCATTGCTGGCTGCAGTTTCTTTTAGTATTACCTTGTGCTTGTGGGGAGGGTTGGTTTGCTGAAGAACTTTTCACAATGTTCCTCTTCTACCCTCAGCCTTAGACCTTCCTACACACCTGTGCTTCACAGAGGCCCCTCTCCGAGCTCTTGTCCATCCTGCAGCAGCAAACCAGCAAACCGCGGCTGCTTGTTACTAAGTGGCTGCTAGTCAATGACGGGCAGGGAGGACCGCTGTTGCCTCCATCCAGGCTCAGACTTAAGCAGACTCGGGATCCTGCATCCCAGGTCCTTCAGAGACCCTTTCCTTCCCAACCGTAGTAGGGGATTTCTTATGATCTGGGCCCAGGAGATTTTCTGCCTCTGACAAGATGTAGAGAGTGTTGTCCCTGTCCTCTCTCCAAGCCACAGTGTATCTTGACCTGTGACCTGAGTGTGGCAAGATATGCTGTCCTTCCCCCAGTAACATAAGTCTGGTGCTTCTCCACCCAATGGGGAGAAGCCTCCTGGTGGACTTTCTGCCTTTCCCATAGTAGTGACCCCTTCCCTCCTCTGCGCCTGTGCCATGAGGGAAGGCTTTTCTCTTTTCTCTCCTGTTCCCAACCTTTCTGTGAGCATCCAGTGCAAAGCCATGAAGATGAGCCTCTGGGTGGGTGAGAAGTCCCCTGTGACTTCAGATCTAGGGGCTCTATACTCTCACACTTGCCCACACTTCACTTTCAGCAACTTTTCATTAGAATTTTAAGCTAAATTCTTCCTATCAACTTGCAAGGAAAGACCCACCTTCCACCTGTGATATTTCCTGTAGGTCAGTGCACACGGTCTGTGTCTTTCTTTTTTATTATTGATTTTAGAGAAAGAAAGGAAAGGAGAGGAACAGACAAACAGGCATCAGTTTGTTGTTCCACTTATTTATGCATTCATTAGTTGTTTCTCATATGTGCCCTGACCTAGGATCGAACCTGCAACCTTGGCATATAGGGATGATGCTCTAACCAACTAAGCTACCTGGCCAGGCCTGGGCTGTGTTTTTTTGAAGGTACCTCTCTTTCCTTTGACTTCAGGTTAGTTGGTGGACCTGCAACCCTATCTGATGGATTCAAGAAAATTTATAATTTTGTAGGTTATCTTGTTTTTTCTAGTTAAAGTATAAGCAATGCTTTTCCCAGACTTTTCTATCTTAAGTAGAAACCAGGAGTTCCCAATACATTGTAAAATGAATGTGTAATAACTTTTTAATATTCATCTGTAATAACCTGGATCCATCTAGTTTATTACCAGTATTACAAGTGTCAGTCTTTTAAAAATGCTACTATACTGGGAGATAAATAGACTCGATAGCAGGCCACCTGGGTTCTGTTCCCGCTCTGCCAATGATTAGGTGCATAGCCTATGGAAGGTTATTTAAACTCTCTGGACTTTACTGTTCTCATCTGCAAAATAAAGGTGTCCCATCACATTCATCTCTAAAATCCTTTTCAGCAACAACTTCTGTTTGGTTTTATATTTTTGGTAAGAAAACATTTCCATGCTTTTAATTGTGTGTACCTTGTTTACTAAATATAGAGTTGAAATTAGAACTCAGAGAGAAAAATGTTTCCTATAAGCAAAATATTTCCTGATGCCAACTTAGGTACTTTATAAATTGCAATGTATTGGTAAGTGCTAACTTTAGGAAATGAGGACATTAAGTATCCCAAAAAGAGCACCTGTGTTTTAATGGCAGGAGCTCATTAATTTTAATGATCGATTAAATTATCAGCAAAATGTAGACCCCAGTAACTTCCACAAATTGAAAATTTTGTTAAAAAGTGAGTTTTATCTAAATAATACCCATAAAACTGTACCTCAGATTTCCAAGGGAAAAGTGAGTTTATAATTCACATGAAAAATCAAATTACCCAGAATCTGAATATTTTCATTAGATATATGTATTTATAACTCATTTATTATTCATTTTTTACACTAAAGGAAATATCCAAATAAAGGCTGTTCTTATTTGTTATTGTTAACATTATCAAGATTTAAATTTGTCTTAATTTAGGCATAAATAAAATTACTAGTTGAATTTTTACTATAATAAGAAAGCATAAGATTTAATATAATTTATAACAGCAGAAAATATATGCTAGCCTATTTATTCCTTGGTTTGTTATCTTACTCATCTCCTGAAGCAATTTTGAAATTTTTAACTACATTGAGTCTCTTCTTCTTTTGTAGCTTTATTTGATAAATGTTTACAAAGAATTCGTGTGAATGTCAGATATTACGTTAGAAACATTTCATTTATGTAGGCGAAATACAGGCTTTAATCTGACCAGACGGCTGACCTACCACAATGCACATCCCAGTGCTCCAGACTGGCCTGCAGGGTGGTGTCCAGGTGAAAGTGAGGTACGGATCCCTCAGTGTCCAAAAGCAGACTCAGACTTTCGGTGATCAAGTACCCAACTTTGTAAAGATGCATGTCAAACATAATACAAACAAGCTCCGTTGTTTCAAATGTTGTACCATACATTTTTGTAATGCTTCATAGCAGTGTTGCTAAAACCTAACTGATTGTCAGAATTACCTGAGCAACCCACTGAACTGGAATCACCAGCCTTGAGCCCAGGAATCTGAATTTTTAGAAAACTCAGCAATGATTCTGATTATCAACCAGGTTTGGCAGCCACTGTTTTAGAGTTAAACAATGTGAGGAACATTTTTGTTTAACTTTTTTTTTATGCTTCTGGTAAAATAGCCTTTGTGGAATGGAGGGAAATGCCTTAATTAATGCTGAAGTGGAGAAGGAAAGTGGGTTTCTCACCCAAGGCTGGGTCCTGATGGTACCAAAGCTTGAATGGAGAAGAGATGATACTAAGCCTTAGCATAGAGGGGTATGTTGATCACTTTGTTTCTTGTCACTGTGAGTGTCACAACACCTGGTATCCTCTTGGTCATTAGGATGTATTTAGATGGTCCAAACACTGTGAGGTGAAGGTTTTGGTCATTCAGTTGTGAGTGAGATATTTTTCTCTTCTGATACATGTGAAAGATGCTAATATGTTACAACCTCGAGCAAAGCCAACCTGTAGACAAAGACAACTCATTGACAAGAGTGAGTTTGAGACAAAGACTGAAAATTGGTACAAATGCTCTAAAGCCCTCCCTTTATAGGAGAGGATACTCTAAATCTCTCCCTACCATGCACTTACTGCTATGTGTACTAATCGATTTACTCTATTATCTAAACCAGTGTGTGTTAAATTTTGTCTTACTTGCAGCCTAAGCTAAATTAATCAATTTATTCATTAAATATTTATTGAGCACCAATTATGTGTTATATACTGTCCTCAGCACCTAAAATATAAAAATGAACAAAATAGAGAAACTCTCTACATTTTTGTGACCAATTGTCCAAGCTGTACCACAAGTTATTAATAACTGGACATAACTAGTCGCTTCTTCTGGGATGGGGCTGTTATAGTGTTTGCACCTTCCCAGTAAGTCTAGTCATTTGATTAATGTGACCATTCATCCAATAATAATTTACGGGGACCTTATGAAATAATCATATTAATTAATCCATGTTAATGTACTTTTTAGGTAATGTGTTCCTATTCCCAGATAATAAACTGTCTTAACTCAGTTTAAATTCATCCACTTGCAGGATGCATTTAAATAAGGACAAAGGGTTTTATATATTTTGACTTTTTACAGAAGACTGCCTGTTTTTGTACAAAAGGACAGGCATTGTTTTCACCCATAGTCACGATTTCGATTTATCAGTGTTTAACCAAAATATTACTTGCAAGCGGATAAAGGCTGTAATGAACTCGCTGCTCTTTTCCCGGCTGGCATTTCCTTCAGACAGCCTTCCTTTCCGCTCTCCGCCACGGCTTCCTCTAAGGAAGGATGGCGAGTATCCGTTGCCCGGTAGGAGGACGGCAGCCGGGGCCCCTTTTGCTTGGCCAGCGTCTGGATGGAGTCCAGCCTGGCTCACTGTCCCATGTGGTCGCGCACCTTGGGGGCTTTGCACAGGCTTTCCCTGCCTGGCTTCTCAAGTGTGGGAACTTCCCAGGCCCAATGTAAGGACCTAATAGCAATTATTCATCCCTTAGTGAGAACTTCACACAATGTGTTTTTTGTATGGAATCTTTGCACTTGGTCTAATTTCTTCTCGTAATAAAAATGACAAGCAGGTAAAAGAGACGTGGAGGGAAGGAAAGCGGCCTGGCATGCTGGTACATGCCACAGGTGTGGCCACCAGTCCAACCTGTATGTCCCTGCCCTGTCTCCATGTAACCCTGTCATCTCTTGAACCTATTAGACCTTAAAAAAGTACTTCTTTAAAACATTCATGTTCCCTTTGATCTATTCGCTTTGTTTTTGATACAAGTTCCTGTCGATATAGATTGTTTTAGTAAATTCCCAAGGTAAAGCCCAATCGTATGGCCTTGGTTCAAGACCTGGCAAGAATACACAGTCAGAATTTTTGATATTGCTTGGGCTATAAAGCCTCTCAGTAAAGACCTTTTATGTTCAAGACCCCTTTCTACTGTTAATAATGGAAGACTGCAAAGTGCTGGTTATATTAGCGATAGTTACCACATTATAAGTTAGAATAGAAATTTTTGAAATATTTACTTATAAATGTATTTAAAAATACAAATGATAAATCCATTAAATGTTAACACAAATAACATGTTTTCATTTAAATAACTTTTCAAAAAAAGAAAGGTAGCATTGTTTAAATTTTTGTGAATCTCTTTAATATCTACTTTGATTAAAAAGCCCCAGCTGGAGCCCATTCTACCTTTACATTTAATTGTCACAGCATGTAGCCTCTGGAAAACTCCACTGCATACTAATAAAAGAATGAGAAGGAAAGTGGCAAATAGCACATTAGCTATAGTGCAAAGAGCATACCTCTTCTCAGGTCTACTGAGAGAGTTTCAGGGACATCGTCAGCATCACTTTACAAGGACCAGCGCACTGACAGTTAAACTAAACAACGTGTCAGTGGTAGCTCACTGTCGCACTATTTAGAATAGCAAAGTGCATGACAAGGTGTGAAATTTAACATGTCATTTCACTTGTCCAGTCACATAGCTTAATGTTTATTGGCTTGGCCACTGAAGTAAACTTCACCCAGCACCTCCAGTTCTGTTGCTACCAGACCCTCAATGGTGTTCACACACCCAGAGTGGTCCTGGCGGGTGGAATATGGCTGGATCCTAAAGTTTTTCTCTTACCCATCCTTGAGGAAGGGCGTTTATGTCTTCTGCCATGAATCCTTCCGGCAGATAGAAGAAGCCTACAAATTCTATTCAGAATGATGTTTTCCATGTTTAATATAAAATGCATAAAATGACAAAGGAGAAATTATATTAAAATATAGGCAACAAAATATATTTTAGCTAAGATATAATAATGTGTGTTCCTTTAAAAACTCATAAAATAAAATCTAATGAGAGGAAAATAACCAGTATCATGTCAAAGTAGTGATGTGCATAACACATATTTTAAAGTATCTGAAACAAGTGTACAGAGTTATAAAAATATCTCTGATTTTTACTGTAACAAAGTCAGGTACTACTAATATTTCTGGTTTTTTGTTGCCTATATTCAGAGTAAAAATATGGATGCAATTTTTAAATCCACCTTTTTTTTTTTTTTAATAAACTGTAAATTCTTTCCGTAGATGCAGTTGAGATTGATGAACTCTGGGTTAAGGAATGTTCTCCTAGGGAGCAGTGGTTCTCAAAATGTGGCCCTTAGACCAGCAATATGACAATCACCCAGACGCTTGTTAGAAATGCACTCCCTGGTCCTACACCAGACCCACCGAATCTGTGGCTGGGGGTGGGGCCCAGCCGTCCGTGTTTCTCCACATGCCGCTCACGCTTGTGTGGAAACCACTGTCCAGCAAGCCATTCTATTTGGAAAGAAAGTGCTTCCTGCAGTGAGGAAAAGGCAGCCAAGCAAGACCTATAGTCAAGACTGAGGCAAAATGGAGCCTTCTTAGAGTTCATGCAAAATTCTTTGCACAGGAAGATTCATAAAATAATTATTGGACACTAGAAAAATAGAAGAGGATTTGGAAACCGTCTGTTCCAGGAGCGGTATATTGTTTCAAGTTAAACAATAACTCAATAGTGTTAATAAGTATATTGAAAACTGTTGAGTTTAAAAATGAAGGGCTTTTTCAGTTAATTTTTTAATTGTATTTTTCCACTATCAATTATCCTCCTTATACCCTCAGGTGGATAAAACAACTATGGTACATTTACACAATGGAATACTACTTGGTCATTTAAAAAAAAATTTACCTTTTGCAACAGCGTGGATGGACCTGGAGAACATTATGCTAAGTGAAATAAGCCGGTCAGAGAAGGATAAATATCGTATGATTTCACTCATACATGGAATCTAATTAACAAACTGAACTAAGAAGCAAAGTAGAGACAGAGTCATAGATAAAAATGAAGGCTTTGATTGAATTTGAATATGTGAATGAATGAATTGTGTCATTATCAACTGTGTGTCATGGATATGTGTGAGGATGGAAGAATAACAGCCCTCAACTGGCATATAGCCTATCCCTAATACATCCAATTCTTCATCTTTATTTTTATTTTTTTTATTGTTTATTTTTTTAAAGAGGGGGAAGGGAGGGAGAGAGAAAGGGAGAGAAACATTGATGTGAGAAACATCAATCAGTTGCCTCTCATATGCACCCTGACCTGAACTGAACCCGAAACCCAGGCAAGTGCCCTGTCCTGGAATCGAATATGCACCCTTTCACTTTGCAGGACAATGCCCAACAAACTGAGCCACATTGGTCAGTGTGTCCAAATCTTCATTTTAAATGCAAAAGGAAAGAAAATGGGATAGGGGTATTAAAGGACTTGCCAAAAGTCAACAGTTAATTAGTTTCAGATCCTGAACTAGATAGACACTCTGGACATCTGAAACATAATCTAACATTGATACTTTCATATTTGTCACAGCCCACACTATGCAATTTTTATATACTCTAACCCAGGCTCTTCTCCAAAAGGCAGAGTTGTTTCTCTGCAAGATTTTATGAACTAAATAACTCCCTTGGAGCTGACTACATTATTCTACTGGATGACTAGGAGTGGCAATTTAACTCCTTTACATGTTATTCAAAACAAGCAAGCCCCAAGTAGACAAGACATGAACAATTCTCTTTTAGAAAGACAACTTGAGACATTAATTGAAATAATGTTACTGAACCCAAAGGTAGTTACATCCCCAAATACGTAAGAAGAACAAAGAAGAAGGGATTCTTTTCTTGAATGTAGACATAGAACTCAATATAACAAGCTGAAATGAAAGAAAAAGAAACTGAACCAGGAGGAAGTGCATCCTGACAGTAAATATGAATGAATAATGTAACACTTCAAGGATGATGCTAGAAGAAGATCCATTATACTCGAGAAGCTTAGAATAATTTTTTGTGGCAAGATTTCATTCATAAAGCTGTAGGTTGGATGACCAGTTTGTTGCCTTTGTGCCTAATTTGTGTATTTGTGAACTTAGCAAACTTTCAAGATCATGTTGTTTAAATACTTTTATGTAGCCTATTGTCCAAACCTCTCTAATAATACTAAGTAACATTTCGCATAGATCTTACAAGAGGAAAAGAATTCTCTTAAAATAAAGATCATTTGTTTCCCATATGTTTTATATATATAATAGAAACATATTATAAATAGAAAAAAAATAAAATTATTTATGAAGCTATTGCTACAGAAGAATACTAAGGTTAAACAAAAGACAATCTTGCACAAAAATTATGGAGACTTGTCAAAAATATTTCAAATACTCAAAGAGTATTTAACCTTTGATACACAAATAAGAACAGAGGAAAAGAATAAATGACGTCAAGGTTGTTGTAGAAAATACATGCATTGAAGTAAAAGAGCATGATAATGAAAGTGCTCATGTATTTTTTTCTCACTATTCTCACGGGAAAGCTTTTAAATAGACCTCCAAGTCTCACATAAAGGAAAGAATGAAGAAGTTTAGTCCAACTGCTGCTGAGACTTGTGTGGTCATAACAAGTTTTCTAAATGGAAATGTTTAAATTAAATGACTCATGGTCCTGAAAAATATTTCATGTTCAAAGTCACATATTATAGGGGGACCGCTACTGCCACAAACCTTTACCGAGATTCAACAAATAACTCAATTAGTGTATTTGGCAAAATTAATAAAAAACCATAGAATAACTTTGAAAAGAAGGTACTTGAGAGGTTATGAAATAATAGAAAATATAATTATAAACTCTGGATTCAGATGGAAGTTTAGACATTCTGCATTGTAATTATTTCTCAAAGCTTTTTCTTTTCTTTTTCTTTTTTTTACTGGGGGCAGGGATAGGGCTTGCTTTTTAGTAACTGAACAAATTCTCGAACTCTGCCATCATACTTTTCTACCTACTCAAGCAAATAATTTGGAGCATAAGTGACACATTTTATTAATGACTCAAAATTGTCAGTTTAAAGGAGAGTGAATTAGTTTTCTATTGCTGTGTAACAGAATATCACATACTTAGTGACTTAAAAACCACCTAGCTTCCAAGGGTCAGAGTCTCGCACATTTTAGCTAGCTCTTCGCTCAAGCTTGATCTCAGGAGGCTGAATTCAAGGTATTTGCCAGCTGTGTCCTCACCTGGAGGTGTGAACAGGGAGGCCAGCTCCGTCAGGCTGTTGGCCAGATTCATTTCCTTGTGGTTATAGGACTGGTGTCCCCGTTATCTTGCTAGGTGGTCACAGGACTTGACAGAGGCTGTTGCCCTGTGATCCCCTCTATCTCAGAAACCGAGAAACTTCCTCATCTCAAATCTTTTTCATGCTTCAATTCTTGCTTCTTCTGAGACCAGGTCATAAGATTAGGCCACATCCATTTGAATCTCCTATTTTAAACTCAATAGTATCTTGTAACATAATCCTGGGATTTAAATTAATTATATTCATAGTCCCGGGGAT
The DNA here is from genome assembly GCA_004026545.1 of Mormoops blainvillei. Taxonomy (NCBI): domain Eukaryota; kingdom Metazoa; phylum Chordata; class Mammalia; order Chiroptera; family Mormoopidae; genus Mormoops; species Mormoops blainvillei. The sequence goes on along the minus strand of PVJD01003729.1, from coordinate 108,737 downwards.
TATTCAGGGTATATATGAGTGGGAAATCTTGGAGGTCATCTTAGAATTCTACCTAGCACAGAGTTTTATGGAATGATGAGAACATAGACTAAGAAATCTGACAGGGAGGGGTTTAAAAGCCTAAATTTATCACCTAGTATATAATAGGTGCTTAACAAATACTTGTTGATTGAATTATGAAAAGAGAACAAATGAACAGGGAATGTATAAATAATGAAATTAATACTTCAAACCCATTTGATCATCTAAGAAAAAAATAATTGAAGGATAGTTATAAGAATGAAAGGAAACGATACATAAAAGCTCTTGACACATATGACATTTGGTAAATTTGTATCTATTATTAATCTTTCTACAGTGGCATAATATCTGGGCTTATCATTTCATCACAACTTTTAATTTCCCCGTTATTTGCTGTAGCAGTCTGCTGTTAACATCAATGGTGATTCTGCTGCCCTTCGTACCACTTTTTCTTCTCTTTGCCTTATTTACAGAGCCCGTAGCTTTTTTTTTTTTTTTAAGTCTGATAGCATTGAGAGCCAATCATTGTGTTTTCTTCCATATGCTTGGTCAATTAATTGTAACAACCAGGAAAATAGAGTTACATCAAGACAAAACATATTTATCATATATATTTTTCATGCTGTGCGCCCCAAGTAGGCTGTGGATCTCTTCCAGGATCCAGGCTGATGCCACAGCCTTCAGTGGGACATTGCCGGTCTCAAAGCAAAGAGAAAAGAAACAGGGAGAAGCTTCTCAGTGGCTCATAAACCTGCTCAAACATGGCACTCATATTTTCCTGGGTGCCCTAAATCATAGGACCAAGGGTAATAGCAATGTCATGGGAATATGTCCCTCTCACAAAGATAACAACAAATAGTTTAATGCACATGATCACATTTTAGTGGTCATCCTTGTATATTCTACTATTCTCAGGGGTGCTGTTCATTTTTGCTTTATATTCAAGTATTGCTCTATTGCTCAATTTTCAACGTCTTTGGTTTGTGTTTTGTGATGCTTTGTGAAAAGGAAAATATTCAGTTTCTTTTAGAATTTATCTCAGGAAATATATTACTTTAGTTAAACATAGCTAAAATAATATTCTGAAAATGTTACTTGACTTTTTAAATAATTTTAGTTCAGAGATCCATTTTAATGTATGTTAGCCATTTTTATTTATTGATGAACATAGCAATACTCTTTTCAGAACCTTTCAACAATTAGGAAGCAATTCTTTGGAGATCATCAGTCAATAGCATTTACTGGAAAGTGAAGTGAGTCAAGGTACATAGACTATGTCAATAGTTTATACGCTCAATTTCTACTTCCAGAAAATTTTAAAGAAATGTCACACATCAGTTTCTATGATTAATAATAGATTGCATTATTATTTCTATTGTTTCAACTGAAGAAACAGAATAGACAACATAACATAAAGACCTGGATAAATACAGCAGTTTCTGTATACTTTGTTTCTTGTCAACTGGGAATTGAATGTTTCAGAATATTAGAGTAGAAATTAGCCACAAAATCATGCAATATTGCATTAACAATATATTAACCATAGGTCAAATTATGCTTTCTCCCCTAAAATAACTTCACAGTTTTTTAAAAAAGAATTATGTAAAACAGTTCTTTGAAAACAAGGGAATTTCACTGTAGTTTTGAATGTTTCCTTAATTTTACCTGAGACACAGATGCCCTCTTGTGGTAGCATGTGGGCATTTGCAGTGACTATTTTTAAAGAAAAATTTCAGCTTCTCTGGCACAGAAAGGACCTTCCAAGGCCCAGGTCACTCAATTTTTGGGGCCCTCAGTATATGTAAACATTGTCAAAAAGAAGTCTCAAAGGAATAGAAAATAACGCAATGCATTAAAAAAAATTAGCACACAAACAAATGCAGTGGGACATGATTTTGCTCTTTACAATGAAAGAAAAATAAAAAATATATTAATTTACAGTGTGTGATTGGGTACGTAGTCTACGAATGGGGCCAGATTTAGAAATATATAATCACCAGCTTTCAGGGAAGCCTGTTTATCATTGCGGTTATGGCACAACCATTCTGCTTCAGAGAGATAAATAAAGTGCTGTATCTGGTTCCGCTGTCCTGGGAGGCCTGGGTCAAGGCTTCCTCCTTCCCAGCTATCCCAATTCCTGGCCTCAGCTCCTGACCCCACCCTGCTTAGTCTTGTGAACAGACAACTAGGAACTAATTTTGTATTCATCACAGCACAGAGCCTGCTCTGTCTCCTTTTGTTTCTCTCCTGCGTTATCTCGGATCTGGGCTAATCATGAAAAACAAAAAAATTGAGAAAGTGCTTTGGGCAGGAAGGGGGCAGCCCCCTAGAACTTCCACATGTGGAGGCTTCGCTGTAGGTGCTCACTGAGAGAGCAGCTCCCTCCATCTGCAGCCACGGTGATTCCCAGGCCCCGCCCTGGAGCACTTCAATCCGCATTTTTCTGAGCAGGTCCAGGCACCCCCTGCTGATTCTAACCGGCAGCGGATTTGAGAACCGGATTTGAGAACCGCTGGGTCAGAGAGCAGACAAGCGTTGGCGCCTGAGCCCAGTCAGGTTTAAGGCCAGCAGGGACACACCTAAAGTTCTACAAGGTCAGGTTTACTGACTCTGCCATGAGGGAGATTTGATGCCAAAGAAACAGTGATGTCTCACTAAACAAAGGCGAAGACAGAGTTATTTTGACAGAGGAGTTGGGTGGAGTTGTTTGGATGGGCTCAAAGGGAAACAGAGCTTGTGTAAAACAATGAACTTCAGGTCTGCACTGCAAAGTGGACCCAGAGCTGTGTTTGCTCAGGGACATCCCTGGTTGAGCTGGATGTGCCACGTTGTATCCAAGAACCCTTTACAGAAGTTCTACCTGTGGAGTGTCTGCTGAGACTGCTTTTCTGTGTCAATGTGACTTGGACGAGAGAGGTGTAGTGCTTTCTCACCGATAGGATTTCAGTCAGTGAAGTTTCTGATAGCCTGTGATTTTAGAAAACAAAGTATCTCAGTGTGTAAAAAAAAGCAGCAGTCACTCAAAGAGGGGGACCCATTACAGCTGCAGTGTGTTTAGGGGAGAAATATTGAATTTTGTTAACTTTGCAGCTGGCTTCATCTGTGTCTGTTATTCCAGTTTGATAAATGGCAGGGCGGGTGTTTACAGTCCAAGCTAATTTTTACTTTTTGAAACATAACCACATGGTTACTTCCAGAAGGAAGAAGGACAAGGAAAAGAGAGTCCTAGCATGTGAGCATGTAGATGTTATTTGTGCATTAATTCAACGAAGTTTTACCGAGTGTCTACTATGTGCTAGGTCCTGTGTTAGGCTACTGGAAGTACAATGATGAGCAGACATTCGTCTCTGCCCTCAAGAAACTTACACATTGGTTGGAGAAAAACACAGATAAATAGGCGATTCCATTAGGATATAAACGTGCTTTAACTTGAAAGAAAAAAGTGCTATAACTTGACTTAAGAATAGATGCCATGGATAATTAACTCAATGTTGAGTATTCAGGGAACTGGGAAAACATGACTTGAGGTTATGGAAGAGAGAGGACTAGTGTAGAGGGGGTGAGGAGCCAGGGGCTGAAATTTGGCAGAAGAGGAAAAAGAACTTTAAAAACAGCATCATCTGGGTTCTAATCCAGGCTCTACCACTAGGCGGGGATCACGGTAACTCTGAGATGCAGTTTTCTCATTTGTAAAGTGAGGATAACAAAACAAAGGAACATTCATGAAAGCCAGGTAGAGTTCTAAGTGATAAGATTGCATCAATGAACACAGATGCAAGCTCCCGGACCCTTACGTAGCCTGAAGTAAGGTGGGGGATTGAAAAAAAAAATCATAAGTAAAATTAAAGTATTTACTGTTGTATGTAATAAATGCAGAGTGGGAGAAACTGGAAGTGTCAGAGGAGTAAATGAAGTGAAGTCTATTAAAAACCTAGACATAGCATAGGGACATTCTGAAGTCAGGTCATAAAGGCTGTGTTTGGCGAGGCTACAGGTTAATGAGGGACCTGTGTCAGCCACTGTTTTGACCTAACCCACTATTTCCCATTTCTTCTGAACTATTGATCTTCTAATTTCAAGGAGCCTGCTCTTTGTCTTAGACAAACTTCTCATTCTACATCACAACTCTGGATCATAACACAGAAGGCTTTCCTCATTGACAATATTTCTGGGAAAGTCATCAGAGAGTAGCTGACTTTTCTTGAAAACAGTGACAACAGTTGGAAAGTTTAAGGCAGGGCCCCTTTCAGCTTATAATGTTCTTAGTTTCTCTTAATTTATTCTTCCCCTCTTTATTTTAGGCCCTGCTTCAAATCAAAAATTGATTAAAACCGTGATTCTCAACACCCTCCCTTAAGGTCCACGACACCCTATTCTTAAGTCCAGTTGTAGCATTTCTGGGCTCTCCCAGCCCACTTCCATCATAAGTAGAAATATGAAGAAAGAATTCTGTTTCTCACACTTGCTAAGGTGGAGGGTGCTCTGCCCACGTGGTGAACAGAAGCCAGGGATGCTGAATGGCCTGCAATGCAGGAACCCGTTGAGGTTACTTTAAAAAAATCTCATTCAATGTGGCAATTATGGGGAGGGAAGGTATGGTGGAGGGAGAAGAGGGTATGGGGCTGCATAAATGGTAATGGAAAAAAATACAACAAAAAATATCCCATTCAAAATGCCAAAAACGACTCCATTTAGAAACACTGAGTTCAGCCCTGGGGCTGAGCAGGTGGAAGCCAAGTCCACTTGCTTGGGCCACCAATCCAGATTTTCAGCTGGACTTCCGACAATCAGCCTGGACAATCAACTGAATCTTAGCTGATAGGAAGTTTTGAAGTCAAGGAGTACAGAAGATGGTTCGTACCCTCTGGTAAGAGGATTTTATAAGTGGAAGGGGAGTGACCTTCTGTGTGGCTCCTGTTGAAGCTGAGCATCCAGAAAGAAATTGCAGCTTTGAAGCTTCCTCCCCTCTCAGAGCCAGGGGCCTTAGTTTCATGCAAGGATCCCCAGCCCGAATTGGAGGAAACTTGGGGGCATCCCCTGAGACCGTGACACCCCGGCTGCACACTCACACCGAGCAGTGCTTCCCTGGCTGACGCGCCAACCTGGAGAGCTCAGGATAGGGGCTCAGACTGCTAAAGGGACCAGGTTGCCACAGCCGAGTCCAAAGTCACAGGCTATAGCCAGCAGTGACTTTGAAAGACATTTTGTTTCTTGAGGAGGTGTTCTGCGTGGAGAACCGGAGAAGTGACTCAGTTCTGTGGCATGGGTATGGTACAGAGTCTTTGGAAAGGAACTGAAATGTAGTCAGGCAAGGACGTCATGCACTGCTGCTCTGCTAGCAGAGAGACCACAGTGAAATTGCAGCTCCAAAGCTCTCTCCCCGCTGGGAGCAAGGGGCCTTAGTCCCATACAGGGATCCCCTCTCCTAATTAGGGGAGCCTTGGGGGGATCCACCGAGTCTGTGAGACCCCCGCGGCACACTCACAGCAAGCTGTGCTGCCATGGCTGAAGCGCCAACCTGGGAAGCTCAGGACAGGGGCTTAGGCAGCTGAAGGGACCAGGTTGCTGCACCTGGGTCTGTTAGAGGCACCTGCAGGCTGTGGCCAACTGTGACTTTGAGAAACATTTCATTCTTGGGGGAGGTTTTATGCACAGAGAGCCAGAGAGTGACTCAGTTCTGCAGTGTGGGCATCACATAATGACCTTTAAAAGGAACTAAAACATGGACTGCAAGGACCACCCCATGCACCACTGGTCTGCCAGCAAACAGGCCAGAATGAAATCGCAGCTCTGGAGCTCTCTCCCCTTTGAACTGTGGGGCCATAAAAATACTCGCAACAATAGAGAGGAAAGCGGAGGCTGTGGGTGAGATCCCACCACACCTGTGAAAATCAGAGAATGCAAATTCAGCGTGAAGTGCTTCTACAGTTTGGGTGCCAGGCTGAAGAACTCACTATACAAGCTCAGACTAAGAGAGAAACTGCACTGGTGCAACAGGGCTTCTAAGGGCAGCAGACTGCAGTGGCATAAAAGGGATCTCTGATTGTGCAGAAGGCATGGGGGGAGACCAAAAGAGAGAATTCGCTTAGTGGATCTGGAAAAAGAGCTGGTTTCTCCACTCTCAAGTATGCATACAGGTGGCTCCCCACTCCCCCTACCCCCACCCCTGTGAGCTACCCCTTCTGCTGAAGCTGCAGAGAGGGACCTAGAGGAATGGAAACTTCTTTTTGGCCCATTCTGAACTTTTCTGAGCTGTGCCAAGCCACACCGGATCTTTGGGTCCTTTCCCACCAAGACCAGCTGAGCAGAGAGGTCAGAAATTTATGCAATGAGGGGTTTTTTGTTCCCCATTGAGCTCGGCTTGCTAGCAAACTGGGGGCTATGTGAAGCAGAGAGTTCTGGACTATCTCCTGCAAAGGTTGTGCGCTGGGAGTTAGACAGGTGAGAGTTCAGCACCTGGGGTACTTTGCAATGAGGCAAAACCACTCTCAGCTTACAATCCCCGAGGAAGGGAGGGAAGTGCCCATCCCCCTCCTGCAGGGTTGCAGGTACCACCGGCAATGGGGAAACTGGGCAGAACAGCCCTGACAGATTCCCCCATTGGATGCATTTCTGCAGGGGGAAGAGAGAAACTCCAAACACGGACTTTCAAAGTGTAAGACTTTTGGAAGATATCCCCTGGGGACAGGACAGAATGCTTAGCCTCTTACTGAGGGCTTGGAATGAGAAAGAGAGTTTAGTCCCCACCTGCAGCCTGGTCTTGCCCCAGACCCAAAAGGTGATTCTTTTGATCTACCTCCTGAAGTCCGGAGCTGCTGAACTCACCCCTGCAAAGAAGAAAGTTGAATGTACCAGTCCTGGATCAGCAGTGAACCCCCCGAAGAAGGAATTGCCTGAGTCTCTTGCAAATACAAAAGGGGTTCCTTTGAGTGGGAGCTACTGTCTCTCTCTTAGTGCCCTATAGCAGGGCCAACAAAGTAGAAAGCTGCTAGCCCTATCTCAATAAACCTGGTCTCAGGTTACAATCCCTCATCAAAAGGCTCTGGAGAAAAACCAGGCAACCTCAGGGAAGGGCAGAGTGACTGAAAGGGGAGGGCGACCTCAGGGAGCCTCAGTCCTTTTACAGAACTTCCACCAGCTCTAAGCAGGAAAGGGCTGACTTTTTTACATAGATGACTCCGCACATGCACAGGCAGGTCCAGTAAACACAGATACAAGCAGCGAACAGCCAGGTAGCTACAGAGAGATACCCTAGGGCTGGTTCCACACAGTGGCTGAAAGCAATCTGTTTCTGAACCCCACGCCACTGGACCCAGAATGAACAAAATCAGTGGTGGGCTTCAGTCGACACCAAAGCTTAAACCAGCTAGCCACACAATCAGTTCACCCAACGGGGGACTCTGCTGGGATCAACATCTCATCAAGGGGCAGCAACTACACAGCATCTCACATATGGAGGTTAAAAATTACTCTTACAGTTATGCAGCCTGAAAGGATAACTCTACCCACAAGAGAACCACCAGCATTTGAAACACAACTACAACAAGGGGAATGCAGAACCCATAAGAAACGCTCCTAGACCATGGAGTTCAGGTGTTCTGAAGGATTGACAACTGCCCCCAGTAAGATACCTTTATCATAAAAAACAGTCATACCTACCTAACACACAGAAATCGAATGGAGTAACAGAGCAAAATGTCCCAACCAAAAGAACAACTGAAATCCCCACAAAAAGAATTAAAAGATACAGATGAAATTGAAGTAACACAAATACCAGATGCAGAGTTTAAAATAATGGTTATAAGGATGCTCAAAGACCTTAGGGGAAGAATAGATGATCTCAGGGAGACCTTAAATAAAGAGACAGTAAATATTAAAAAGGATATAGAAACCATAAATAAGAACCAGTCAGGAATTACTACAATATGTGAAATAAAGAATTTGCTTGAGGGAATCAGCAGTAGGCTATATGAAGCAAAAGACTGAATCAGTGAATTAGAGGACAAGATGACAGTATCTATCCAAAGAGAAAATGAACAAGAAGAGAGACTTAAGAGAAACAAACAAAGTCTAAGGAACCTATGGGATAACATCAAGCATAACAACATCTGCACCATAGGATAGCCAGAAGGAGAAGCATGTGACAGAGGGATAGAGAACCTATTTGGAGAAATAATGGCAGGAAGCTTTTCCAATCTGATGAAGGAAAGGGTACACAACTTCAGGAAGGACAGAGTTCCAATAAAGATGGACCCAAAGAGACCTACAACAAGATACATCATAATGAAAATGGCAAAGCTTGAAGACAAAGAGAAAAATTTAAAGGCAGCAAGAGAGACAGTCATTTATATGCAAGAAAGCCCCCATTACAATCTCAATGGATTTCTCAACAGAAACAACACAAGCCAGAAGAGATTGGCAGGAAATATTCAGAGTAATGAAAGTTAAGAACATGCAGCCTAGATTGCTCTACCCAGCAAGGCTATCATTTAAAATTGAAGGCCAAATAATGAGCCTTCCAGGCAAAGTAAGGTTAAAGAAATTCATTACCACCAAACCAGCATTGCAAGACATGTTAAGGGACCTTCTGTAAGAAGATGAAGAAATAGAGAGAAAAACATAGGTACAATATAAAAAAAGGCAATAAATAAGTACCTATCTATAATAACCTTAAATGTAAATAGATTAAATGATCCAATTAAAAGAAGTAGAGTATCCAAGTAGTTAAGAAAGCATGACCCATATATGTGCTATCTACAAGAGACCCACCTCAGAGCAAAAGATTGCCACAGGCTGACAGTTAAGAGATGGAGTAAAATATTCCATGCGAATGGAAACAAACAAAAAAGTAGGGGTAGCATACTTATATCTGACAAAATAGACTTCAAAGTGAGGGCCGTAAAAAAAAGATAAAGATGGTCATTACATAATTCTCAAGGGAATGATCCAACAAGAGGACATAGCACTTGTAAATACATATGCACCCAAAACAGGAGCACTTAAATATATTAAAAAAGTTGGTGTACTTTAAAAAAGATATTGATAACAATACTGTAATAATAAGGGATTTTAACACAGCACTGTCAAGAATGGATATATCTTCCAGACAAAAATCAACAAAGATATAGTGGCATTAAATGACACATTAGACAAAAGAGACTTAATTGATATTTACAGAACATTTCATCTCAAAGAAGAAGTATATACATTTATCTCAAGTGCACACATATAATTCTCAAGATAGACCACACGTTAGGCCACAAAACAAGCCTTAACAAATGCAAGAAAATTGAAATCATATCAAGCATTTTATGGGATCACAATGGCATGAAATTAGAAATTGACCACAATGAAAAGACTCAAAAACATTCAAATACCTGGAGGATACATAACACGTTATTAAATAATCAATGGATAACCAATAAGATCAAGGAGGAGATCAAAAAATTCCTGGAAACAAATGAAAATGAACACACAGCAACCCAAAACCTATGGGACAGAGCAAAAGCAGTAATCAAGATCAGAGTGGGAATTGAGGACATAAAGACTAAAAAGCAACAACAACAAACAACAACAACAACAACAACAAAAAACCATAGGGAAGATCAAACAAACCAGAAACTGGTTCTTTAGAAAGATAAACAAGATTGATGGAACTTTAACCATCAATTCATCAAAAAAAAGAGAGAGAGGACCCCAACAGATACAATCAGAAATGAAAGAGGTGGAATAACAACTGATAATCACAGAAATACAAGGTATTGTAAGAAATGACTATGAAGAACTATAAACCAAGAAATTGGTCAACCTAGATAAAATGGAAAATTTTCTAGAAACATACACTCTCCCAAAACTGAAACTGGAAGAAACATAAAACCCAAAGAGACTGATAACAATGAATGAATGAAATCAAAACAGCAACCAAGAAACTTAACACACAAAAGCGCTAGACAAGATGGTTTCACAGGAGAAGAACTATCACCAATTCTTCTCAACCTATTCCAAAATATTTAAGAGAAGGGGAGATTTCCAAGCTCTTTCTATGAGGCTAGTATTATCCTAATCCCAAAACAAGGTAAAGACACAACAAAGAAAGAAAATTATAGGCCAGTATCGCTGATGAACATAGATGCTAAAATCCTTAATAAAATACTAGCAAACTGGATCCAGCAGTACATTAAAAAGATCATACACTAAGATCAAGTGGGATTTATCCTGGGAATACAAGGTTGGTATAATATTCATAAATCAATAAATGTGATTTATCACATAAACAAAATGAAAGACAAGAATCATATGATTACATTAATAGATGCAGAAAAAGTATTTCATAAAATCCAGCACCCATTTATAATTAAAACATTTGAGTGGGAATAGAGGGATCATGTCTCAACATAATTAAGGCCATATATAAAAAAACCCACTGCCAATATCATATACAATGGGAAAAAACTAAAAGGATTCCCCTTAAGATGAGAAATGAGACAGGGATATCTGCTTTCACCACTCTTATTCAACATAGTTCTGGAAGTCCTAGCCACAGTGAAAAGACAAGAAGAAATAAAAGGCATCTAAATTGGAAACGAGGAAGTAAAGCTGTCATTATTTGTGATGACATGATATTGTACACAGAAAACCTTTAAGACTCCATCAAAAATCTGCTAGGCCTAATAAATGAATTTGGCAGGGTAGCAGAATACAAAATCCATACCCAGAAATCAATGAAATTTTTATGCACCAATAATGAGCTTCAGAAAAAGAAACTAAGAAAACAATTCTATTCACTATTGCAACAAAAAAAAATTAAGGCACCTAGAAATGAATTTAACCAAAGAGGCAAAACACCTGTACTTGGAAAACTATAGAACAGTGAAGGAAGAACTCAAGGCAGAGACAAATAAGTGGAAGCATATACCATGTTCATGGATCAGAAGAATTAACATCATTAAAATGGCTATTCTACCAAAAGCAATCTATCCATTCAATGCAATTCCTTTTAAATGCCAATGTCATACTTCACAGAACTAGAACAAATATTCTAAAAATTTATATGGGACCAAAAAAGAGTCCAAATAGCCTCAGCAATTTTCTGAAAAAAGGACAAAGTTAGAAGTATCAGAACTCCTAATATCAAACTATACTATAAGGTCACTGGAATTAAAACAGCCTGGTACTGGCACAACAACAGACGTATAGATCAATGGAACAGAACAGAGAGCCCAGAAATAAACCCATGCCTGTATGAACAATTGATATTTGACAAAGCTGGCAAGAGCATACAATGGAGCAAAGACAGTCTCTTCAATAAATGATTGTGGGAAAACTGGACTGGTACATGCTAAAAGAAAATGAAACTAGACCACCAACTTATGCTATACACATAAATAAACTCAAAATGGATAAAAGGCTTAAATGTAAGTCAAGAAACCATAAAAAATCATAGAAGAAAACACAGGTAGTAAAAATTTCAGATATTCAACATAGAGATATTTTTGCTGATACATCTCCTATGGCACTGGAAACAAAGCAGAAAATAAACAAATGGGACTACATCAAATTAAAAAGCTTCTGAACAGCTAAAATATATATGTATATATATATTCTGGGAATATACCCCAAGTATCTCAAAACATCAATACAAAAAAAATGCACCCCTATGTTTATAGCAGCACTATTTACAATAGCCAAGATTTGAAAACATCCTAAATGCCCATCAGTAGCTGAGTGGATAAAAAAGCTGTGGTACAGCTGCACAATGGAATATTATGCAGCGATGAAAAAGAAAAACTCTTTAACATTTTGCAAAAGCTGGATGGATCTGGAGAAATTATGCTAAGTGAATTAAGCCAGTCAGTGAAAGAAAAATTCCTCATGATCTCACTTATATGTGGAATCTAATGAGCAAAATAAACTAATGGACACAATAATAACAGAAGCTTAGATACATAAAACAGGCTGACGGCTATGAGAAAGGAAGCAGGGAGATGGGATGAAAGATGGTGAAGGGATCAACCAAAAAACGTTTATGCACAACCCATGGACAGGGACAACACGGGGACTGGCTTGGTGGAGATGGGGAAAGGGAGAAAAAGTGGGAACTGCAACGGCTTAAACAATAAAAATAAAATGAAAAGAAAAGAAACACTGAGTTAAAAAAATAAAACTTTCCACACAAAAGTTAGCTACTTTGAAAATTGGATGATGATGGTGTCAAAGTCTACCTAACTTACTTGTTCAGATGCCTCTGTTTCATTCTAAAATACTTCAGAACATACAATGTGAGACTTTGTATGTGTTCATTTAAGCTAAGTGTTTTAGGAATAATCAATTGCTCTAATCATAAACTTACACTCCAAATATGGTAAGCATTTGAAGAAGATAACTATGGTTTAACATCACAGATTTTATTAATTAGAATAGTATATATTAGATCTATTTTATATTTTAGTTGTAAAAACTGGTGTTTAATAATTAGCAAAATGGTGTTGTAAAAGCTTTTCATTAATGAAATTGTTGTTATTCAAGGTACATAGCTTGGCTCTATATGTAATAAACATATTCTTATCTTTTTATATAAAACAGGCACCTCAGTAATTAGGGCCAAGTCTTACTTGCTAAACAGTCCTATTTTGCAGCCTCTGTTTTGAAGATTCTTGATGTGACTGAGTATTCATGTTGTGGCAAATTAGCTCTTAAATATTGATGACTACTGATATCTGCTGCAAATAAAACCAATATTTATGCCAAGCCAATTTATATTAGGTCAATTTTCAATATTATACTAACCTATCAACCTCTTAAACAAGTTTAAGAGAACATTTAATTAATTGAGCTGGGACAAATATCAAGGAAGTCATATCACACTCCCTGTCCATCTCCTGTCCCCAACCTCAAAACTAGTATCTATGTGCACCACTGACATGGATTAGAAATGTTGCTTTGTAAAATGAGAAGTAGAAATATAGAAAGTGGAGGATAATAGAAAAAAAAAAATCCATTTCCTTTCTTCTTCTCCTTAATTCAGTGACAGCAAGTGTTTGAACCCTGGCTATGTCATCACTCGTGATCTTAGACAAGGCACTCAGCCTCGCTAATCTCCAGTTTTCTCTCTGATAAAACGAGGCAGTTTACCGACCTCACAGGAAATTGGGAGACTCAAATGAGTGAGTACTTGTAAAGAGCTAAGCATAAAGAGCCTTGTTCATCACAGGCAATAAACAGCATCTTAATCTCATGGATTCACTCTTCCTTTAAACGGAAAACATAACCTAGGGAACTGTCTCTTGTTTTTGTTCTTCTGGTATTGAACAGATAGCCTGACCCAGAGTTTGTGTTCAATATATATCTGTTGAATAAATAAATTTAACATCCTTTTATTTGCATTTAATTATTTTTTGATAACATAAGCTCTCTGACATCCTGGGAATATGTCCACATGTCTGCTGTATTATTTTTCTTTCTGATACTTTTTGAAATGCTAATGTCAATGAAATACAAGGTCTGTCCAGAAAGTATCCAGCCATGTACTATGGGAAATAGAGACATTTACTAAAGAAAATGCAAGATACCAGAAACATTGTGCATAGGACAATGATACCTCCGTCCCCTTCAAAGTCGGCACCTTGAGACCTCAAACAGTTCTCCCAATCGCCATCAGCGGCCCCATTGTGTTTTCCTGAATCGCATTAATGGTCTGAAATCCTTTCACTTTCAAAGGTGATTTTAGTTTTGGGAAAAGCCAGAAGTCACAGGGCACCGAACCTGGGCTGTAGTGGGGCTGATCACCTGAGTGATTTGATGTTTCGCCAAAAAACTCTGCATGAGACGTGATGCGTGAGTGGCCACATTGTCGAAATGAAGCAGCCAATCACCTTTGCCCACAGCTGCAGCCTTTTGAATCATCCAAATACTTTCCATAGTGGAATGTTCAAACTTAACGCAAAATTTGATGCAGATTCTTTGCTCTACTTGCTCAGTCATTTTGAATGCGACAGCTGCACAGTATACATGCTCACTCAACAACATCTTCCACCCTCACTGACCAGTACAGTGATATCATTACTGTTCATGAATGCGCATTCCAGTCCACTCCCATTGGCTACTAGGTTACATCGATGTCACAAACCATTCTCATTATATTAACAATGTCTGGACTTTTTCCAGACAGACCGTGTATACCGTATTCATTAATAGAGGAAATGCTGTAAGAGACTTAAATTAAAATCTTTCTCCTCAATATGGCAATTGAAGACAATCCAGGTTTACCTAAGATATAGAATTTCATGTTATGGGCTTCAAGTTGATTCATTTTTATATATATTTGAATACCATTTTGCCAAGAATCTTTTTATAACTTGATGATTAGAATATAAAATGGCAATTTGGCAATGTATATCAAGAGCCTTAAAAATGTTCTTAACAAGTAATTTTATTTCCAAAAGTTTCTCCTAATGATATAATAATTCACATACATGTGTAGAAAAGTGGTCACTGAAGTCTTGTTTTTATGAAAAGAGGGAAGGCACATGAATATACAATAAGAGGAGAAAGATTTAGTTAATTATGGTAACTAATCATTATGCTCTTAGGTATATACTTAAAAATATGTATATGCTCACCGAAAGTCATATACAGATATTCATAAAAACACTATTTATAACATTCAACCAGAACAGAATGAAGAAACAAGAATTCAAAAAAATGAGGAGAGGCTTAGGAACCTCTGGGACAACTTTAAATGTTTCAACATCCAACCCATAGAATGAACCCATAGGAGAAAAGGAAGAGCAAGACATTGAAAACTTATTTGAAAAAATAATGGAGAGATTCCCCCATCTGGCAAAGGAAATAGACTTCCAGGAAGTCCAGGAAGCTCAGAGAGTCCCAAAGAAATAGGACCCAAGGAAGCACACACCAAGGCACATCATAATTACATTACCCAAGATTAAAGATAAGGAGAGAATCTTAAAGCAGCCAGACAAAAGGAGACAGTTACCCACAAAGGAGTTCCCATAAGACTATCAGCTGATTTCTCCAAAGAAACCTTACAGGCAAGAAGGGGCTGGAAAGAAGTATTCAAAGTCATGAAAGGCAAGGGCCCACATCCAAGGTTACTCTATCCAGCCAAACTATCATTTAGAACGGAAGGACAAATAAAGTGTGTCTCAGAAAAGGTAAAGTTAAAGGAGTTCATCATCGCCAAGCCCTTATTATAAGAAATGTTAAAGGGACTTATCTAAGAAAAAGAAGATGATCAAAACTATGAACAGTAAAATGACGACAAACTCACAACAATCAACAACTGAATCTAAAAACCAAAACTAAGCAAACAACTAGAACAGGAACAGAATCACAGAAATGGAGATCACATGGAGGGTTATCAGCAGGGAGGGGGAGGGTGGAAAATGGGGGAAAAGGTACAGGGAATAAGAAGCATAAATCGTAGGCACAAAATAGACGGGGGAGGTTAAGAATAGCATAGGAAATGGAGAAGCCAAAGAACTTATATGTACGGCACATGAACATGAACTAAGGGTGGAAATGCTGTGGGAAGGGGGGGTGCATGGCAGAGGGGAATAAAGGGGAGAAAAAAATGGGACAACTGTAATAGCATAATCAATAAAATGTACTTTAAAAAACACTGTTTATAATAGCTCCAAGTTGGAATCTATTGAAATGCTATCTATAGTGGAATAGACATGTCATTTTTAATATATGCATATTGTGGAATATCATGTATTAATGAGGAAGAACAAACTATTGCCAAAAAATGGATGAATTTCAACAACATAAGGTTGAATTTTAAAAAAACATAAAAATTCAATTTTTTTAAATTTCAAAAAATATATAATACTAAAATTAATATGGCAATGCTATGAAGTGGGATTTTATGCATCTATTAAAACTTTCAAAGACATTGGGAAATGCTCATAATTTAATAAAAGAGTAGTGTTTTAAACTGTTATACGTATGACCTCATTCCAGAAAAAAGTCTAAGTTGCTATGAGAAGTATTGGTCAGGGTCTCAATATAAAACATACAACTCATTCAAATGAAGATAATTAGAGGACGATTTGTCTTAAAAGGGTGGGCAGCGTGTAGGGGAACCATAAAGGGCAAAGCGGCGATAGAGCCACTACTCCCCCAGACCTGAAGCAAACCCTAGGGCAGGGCTCCTGGGAGGCGAGGGCAGTGGCCTTGGGGTGAGGGACATAGCCCGGCCACGTAGAATTTGAAGGAGGAAGAGAGAGGAATAGTCTAACTCACCCCCTCCCCACCTCCCAGTCTCTATTACCCAAGCCTAGCATGAAGCCGGAGGGCCGATGTGGTCCCCACGGGCCAGCCCAGCCGACAGAGAGCGGGGACCCGAAGGTGGGGAATGCGGAGGGCAGGCTGGGCACATGTGGGACTGATTCCTTTGAGTACCTAAGGAAGAGGAGGTGCCGAGGAGATGATCCTCCTTGTTTTCTTTACATACTTAATTATTGTTTTTTACTGTTGCAAAGATATATGCAGTTGTTTTAAAAAATTCTGGGGAAAAATGTTTGTCAGAATGTGTGCACGAAGAGATGTGTGCCTACGACGGTCTGTATGTGAATAAGTGCATGTGAGAGAGGGGGTGGGGAGAGAGAGGTGAGAGAGCAGGGTGTGGGAGAGGGAGTATGTCTGTGTGTGTGTGTAAAGGTGTACAGATAAAGTGAGATGGTGTGTTCATGTGTGCATGTCTGTGGAATATGTATATTAATGAGTATATGTGCATACGAGATGCAGCCATGAGGCGTGTGTGAAAGAGCTTGTGAAAATATAAGTGAGCATATGCAAGCAAATCTGAGGCTACTTGTGTAAGGGACGTATGTGTGGGGCTATGTGGGAATAAGTGTTTGTGTGCAAGAAATGGGAGTTGAGTAGGTAGAAGGACGTGTGTTTGTGATAGAATACGTGTGCCTTTGAGGATGGGCAGGTGGGTGTGAGCCTGTGCTTGTGTGTAAAGGGATATAGACATGTTTAAGGATGTTCTTGTTAGAAGTCTGTAGGGCGGGGCATGTGTGTAGGAGAGAGAGTACTTATGGGATGTGAGGACATGGAGAGGAGTTGTGAGATGTGAGTGAGTGAGCAGGTGAGGTAAATTGTGTGAAGGGGTCCATGTGCATTAGTGTGTGTGAATGTGAGCACACAGGTAAGAGCATTTATAGACATCTATATACAAGGAACTAGAAGCGTGTCCTTCCAGGAAAAAAGAAACACTGAAAGAAAATAAACCAAAAATGTTTATAACAGTGATCTCTGGTGTTGGAAAAGAGGAGGATTGTATTTGCTTTTTTGTTTTGGAGTCAGAAAAACAACGAACATTTCAGTCTGTTTTCTGTGTTCTAAGAACACATGAAAAATATTGTACTTTTCTGTAAAAATAATAAAAGCCTTGGCTAATAAGTGTTTCTTCATAGGAAGGTGTTTGAAAATTGGAGTCTCCTTTTTCAATACATAACCAAATAGATATGTAAGGAAGTCCCTGGTTAATTCATAGAAGGAAATCTTGACTTTAAATTTTGGAATCATATATATGTTTAGTGTTTGATGTAATTTCATTAATTTCTAGGTATTCAATACCTGAATGCTCTTGCTTGCAAACCAAGACCCCGATGCTCTTGCCTTACTGGGAAAACCAGTGTAAAGCCCCACTCGTTTCACGTTGCTTCAGGGAGCAAAGAGGCTTTAGGGTTTCCAAAGTCTCAGGGCTTATACGGTAGACATTAACAAGGATTATCAATGATGGAGGGGCTGTAATAATTACTACTTTTTCCTTTAGGTTTGTGGGGAGTTTTACTATCTTTATAGGCTTATGTGATAAGGTTTCTCTCAAACTGATTTAAAAGCAGAGTTTTTCTCCTAAGTCAGCTAAAGGACCCTGAATTCACTCACTGATACTGCTTTTCCTTGGCACTTGCCTCATCCTGCTAATAATAAAATAGGAGGTTTTCCCTATTTCAGGCTCCATTTTATTAAAAGAAGAGTTTGTGACAGTAGGTGGCTGAAATGCTATTCTGTTTTTAACTTATTGAGAGCTTGTCTGTTTTCTGAAAGTGATCTGCCATCATCCGTATCCGGCCTATACAGCCCAGCTTGCTCGGCGTTGTCACCCGTGGGCCCCACGTAATGAGGGTTAGTTGCTTGGGATCCTGGATAAGTATTTTACTTTTATGTAGATAGACTAACAATAAAAAAAGGGGTTCTATATATCCCTTTACACTTAGAAAGTGACCTCACCTGTTAAACTGTGAAGGGAGCAAACGCTATGGCAAATGCTGGTAAGTTCGGCTGGACCCAGGACAGTCACATTTGCAGCACACAGATCACTGACCCATAAGGAGCAGTCAGACCTAGGAATGCTTTTGATCGTCAGATTGATGCCTTGCCACTTGTCTCAACAGCACATCTATCGAACAGGTTCCCTTCAAACAACATTACTTGGAAGTCACTGGTAAAATGTTGACAGAAACTATCTTACAACCAACTATGACCCAAAGAAAGAACAATTGGCTTTACTCTGCCGTATCAAAACCGCTGCTGCAGATCGGTGAACACTCTGTTTTCCCACTTGAACTTGAGTTCTCCGGAAAGATCACTCCTGCCAATCTTGCGGAGATGACGAGCCAGAAGGCGAAGCTTGTCAGTGGAATTTGGGAGTGACTTTTTCCAGAAGGAAAGAAGTTCGTGGATCTGCTCTGTGAGATCATCTGGGTTCTTCAGTTTGATGAGCTGAACGGTGCTGTGGCGAAGAGGGAGGGACGAGGAGAGACGCATGGCGTTTTCTTCTGAGAGCTCCTCTGCCAACCAGTAGAGCAAGTTGTCCCACAGGGCTTCTGCCAGGCACACAGGGAACACTGTGTTAGGACTCTTTCTTTGGGGATGTGTGTATTTCACCTCTGTACCTGTTCACAGGAAATCGAAGTGCTCTCTGGTTTGACCGCTGAGCAGTAGGAAGATTTGTGACCTCCCAGGTGGATGGTTGAGAGCCTTTGAATTTCTGGGGTCTTCAACTGAAGGAACACCTACTGCAGAGGGCTGCAAATGCTTCTCAAATTTTTAACTTCCCTGTGAGCCAAAAGGGCTTGTCCAGGGTTGCGTAGGCCCTGCCCCAGATAGTCTACTTAGTTGGGACTAGGGTGTGGGCCAGACTGGGCATTTTTAACAAGCTCCCAAGCCTACTTTAAGTAACACTATGGCAAAGGATATTTTTTGTTTCAAAAAATACTTGGCTTAATTAGTACTCATCTGATGCATGAATTATACGAGCAGCTGGACGATTCTCACACACCCCCAACCACTGACACACACAAACTCCCCAAGCTCCACTACCCAAAGAGCAGTCCTGTGGGAGGTTCTTCACGCCAACGCTGCCCCTGGCCTTGGGACTAGTGTTGGGAACCGCAAAAGTCTTTTGTCCGTGCTCTGTATGCTCAACATCCCTCTTCCCTTACCCTGTGATTCCTGTCTACCACCTAACTCACGATTCATTTTTCTGTTGTTGTTTTCTTCATTTGTGACTCAGACCCATCACTCTCAGTAAAACCCCCAACCCCACTTTCTCTCTCCTTCCACATACCAGCACGAGCCTCTCTCGCGGTTGCTTTTGCCTACTCTCACGCCCACCACTGCCCCATTTTCTCTGGTCTGGTGTGAACAAAGACTGTGTGCCTCCTTTTACTCACGTATTCCTTCCATCCACCTACTCACACAAACCACACTTGATTTTACACTAGGAATCATTCTACTTTTCTGTGGAGGCTACTCCGGCAATGGAATCAACACATCCTTGCTTTCCATTGTCATTTTCAAAGCAATGTTCTGCTCCCATCATGCAGTATGTTGACTTCAATGTCCTGCCTGTCCACATCACGTATCTGTTGCCATCAACCGGCAGAATCATCAGCAACTGTGTCCATCACCAGTAATGCCACTGACCACAAGGTTCCTTAATGTTGTTCATGGTCAATGAGCTGTTGCACGACCCCATATTAGAAACTGACTTTCATGACCAGGTCTCCTGGTTCATCATCGACCAGAATTATTCCACCTCCCTGGCCTCAACCTCTCAATATCACCGCCCACCAGTACCTCCTAAACTTTCACAGCCTTTGTTCCGTATTCCTCCTGCCCCCATCACTACGAATACAGCCATTTATTCCTTTGATGGCCTTAGTCATTCGCTCACCCCCACTGGGTTTCACATGCTTCTCCTAATGACCAGTTGTGTATATCAAGGAAGGTCTTGTGTCTTCTGTAGACTCTATTGTCCACTTTAGCTTTCATTGTTGTCAACTTGTCAACCCTTGGTCCTGCTTTACTCACACTGCATTTAACTACTGGGCTGCCCAGGGTTAAGAGCCTATACTGAATGCAATCAACAGGCTCTGTGCTTTTTACACCATTTGAGCTCTTAGCAGCTTAAAATTCCAGGAAAAATATCTTTTTCCTGAACTCAGTTTAAAATTTCCAGAGCAATGACTTAAATCTCTTCTACTATCCTTAAGTCCCAGGCACACACTCATTCTGTTTTCCTCAGCCAATTCTCCTACTTTTCCCAAAGCCATTTGACCCGAGTTCTCATAACCTTGTTTTCATTTCAAAATCATTTTCTTACAAAATTTCACTCCTCATGTTTGCCAGACTCCATCCTCCACAGTGTTTTTCATCAAGTAATTGCATTCCACACCTGTGCCTTAATCTCCTCCTCCCCACAGGTTCTTGCCATACGTTCCACAAACACTCTCAAACCCCTTCTTTCTCTGCATCTGCTACTCTTTCAAGCTACTGAGCTATCTCTCCCCTTCCTTTACCATAAAATCTTTTTTTTTTTCAGAGCTAAAGGACAAGGGCCTCTATTTTATTATCATTTTTAAACTTTCAATATTATTTTCTATTGGTTTCAGGTGTACAGCATAGTGCTTAGACAATCATATACTTCACAAAGTGTTCCCCCTGATATTTCCAGTACCCATCTGGCAACATACATAGTTATCACAAGATTATTGACTATATTCCCTATACTGTGGTTTCTCTCATATTGTATTCATCTTTTGGCTTCGACCATAAAACCTTTTATTGCCTAAAGTAAACTTGATGCCTCAAGTTCATCACTACTGACGCTTCTTAAGCCCTTGCTTTAGGGATTCTGTACCCTCATTTAAAATTATTGAAGCCTTTCCAATCTTCTCAGAGCCCTCCTAATTACTACTTACAACAGCTGATGCTCAGTTTGCATCTTTTCTGAATTCAGAAGGCATTTTACTCCTTCCCTCTGGTTCCATGGCCAACACAGGTTCTCCCCTCCCCTCTCCTGCCCGTAACTCTTTCTGCTTTGCTGAGTCTCTTCCTTGTGATATCGCTGAATTACTGCTTCCTCTCTCGGGCCTCTTCTGTTTCTATCATCTTCCCTCGATGAATTCATCAGCTCTTACTGCCTTAACCATTTCCTCTTCAAGAAATAGCCCAGATCTACTCTCTCTCCCTCTGTGACTTTGTTTTCCTAAATCCTGGTATAGCATTTGCAATATTCATCTCCTAATTTTCTTAACCGGTGTATGGCACGGTGAATTCAAACTTCCTATTTTCTCAAGTCAAAATCAACTTCAGCCTTTCCCTCTCTTCACCTGATCCTGCACTTCATCAACTTTTTCCTTTAAGATTTTATTTACTTATTTTTTTTTTAGACAGAGGGAAAGGGAGGGAGAAAGGGTGGGAGAGGAACATCAATGTGTAGTTGCCTCTCATGCTCCCCCTACTGGGGACCTGGCCCACAACCCAGGCATGCGCTTTGGGGAATCGAACCAGCGACCCTTTTGTTTGCAGGACGACGCTCAATCCTCTGAGCTACACCAGCCGGGGCTTTATCAACTTTTATAGTAAATGTGACCATTCAGTTGAGTAAGCTAAAACATGTAATATTATTCAAATTTCTCAAAGCCTATCTCTAACCCTTGTACCTAAGTCCTACTGGTCCTAACTCTAAACATGTCTCAGATATATCCCCCACTTTCCAGACCTACTGACTCAATCTCAATCATGACCTAGCTCTCTATTCTGGAAAATTACAGGAAGTAGTGTTCTAATTCATACCTCTGCTATCAGTTTCGTCTAATTTTAGTCTTCCGCCCAATTAAACAAAGAGAAGTTTTAGCCTAATCTGATTTTATTTGTTCCTTGTTAAAAAATCTCTTTTTCTAAGATTTACTTATTTATTTTTAGAGAGAGAGGAAGGGAGGGAGAAAAAAAGGGAGAGAAACATTGATGTGCGAGAGCTACATTGATTGGTTGCCTCTCACTCACCCCCAACTGGGGACCTGGCCCACAACCCAGGCATGTGCCCTGACTGGGAATCAAACCAGCAACCTTCTGGTTCACAGGCCAGTACTCAATCCACTGAACCACACCAGCCAGGGCAATAATCTCTTATAAACTGCCGTCTATACTTCTTGATTTAGCATTTAAAGCTTTTTGTAGTTTAATCCTACTCTGACCTCATTTCCATCATCCCTCCTGCAACAGTCCAGATGGCATTGGTGGTGCAAGGCCACATCGTGTAACAACCTAGGAATTCCTGGTGCATGCAGGAGAGATCAGGATATCCTGTGCTCTCTAGTGGTTATGACAATAGTAGTGAGAATGCTACTTTTATTTGAAAATCAAATTCTTCAAAAGTTAACAAACTTGCTGGGCTTTCATCTACTGCTATTGTTTTGGTTTGATTTGGTTTCCTATTTAGGTGGCAGGACTGGCCTCAGTGTTAATTGTTTTGTTTTTGCTGGGTCATCTGCCCTCTCTTTGAAAACAGTTTTATTGCCTCTCAGAGAATCTGTCCCACTAAGGTTTATTCCCATCTTACTTTCTGCTGATGTAATATCAGTAAAGTCTGCACATTTTCTGTACAAATCTATAAAGGCAGCCCCTGAATGGAATGCTTTGCCATCACTAATGGGTCTGACACAGTAACAAAACACACTCACTCATGTCTTTTGAAGACCAATAAATTATTGCGGCAATAACTATTAACATCACAAAATGAATCATCTAGAAGGTTAAAATAGAATAAAAGTGTCAAATTCTACCCTGAAATCTGCATTGTTATTATGTAATTGATTTATGCATAACCACAATCAAATATCACAGGTTTCATCCTTTTTGGTTTCATCCAAATATACCTCCATTTAAGGTCTATTGCCCTCAAATGTAGATTTGAAATGACCACACTTCAAGACTCCCAATTAATAGTCAACATTTCAAAACAAACTGTGCTGGTCTATTTACCAAACTAAGCAATCGCTAGTTATCTGAGTAAAATAATACTTAGTAGGGTTCATATTTCTTGTAGATTTTAATAAAATTTTAATTATATCTACATTCGAGTATGTTTTGATTTAAACGTGCATGATTTCTAAATGAAAACATTTATTAAGCTGATAAATCTAATGGCTGTTTAATTGCTAAGTTCTCCATTCTTTTTTATAAAAGGATGCACATAAAGTATAAAATACAAGAGGAAAAAGCACCTCTGTAATAAGGACACTCTTACCTAGAGGATCTGTGGAAATTCTTTTGATATTCTGTGGCCGGTTGATTAATTTTTCATGCTATTGGGGGAAGAGACACAGAATAAGTAGAGGAGATCATTTCATTAACTTGTGAACAAGCTCCAAACACAAGCCCCTCTGAGCCCCACCCTCTTTGACAGAAGCGATGACAGAGTCAGATTATGTATTTGTGCCCGCACGCTCAGCCAATGCTTTCCTAAGATCGGGCAAAATGCATTAACCCAAATCTTTCTGAAAATTTATATTAAGAATACACATCTACATATTACTGTGGCAGACATACTATCTGTGAGTAAACAATTTCCCAACTATAATTTAAAACTATTAAATCCAGCGAACACAGAGCAACTACCTCTATGCCACAAACATAGGATTTTGGAAAAGCCTTCAAGGGGCAGGTGCCTGCTTGGACACCCAGCACAGGGCCTGGCACCCGAGGGCACTGACACAGGCATTTTAGTGAATGAATTTGGGAATCGACGTGCATACACGATGTTGAAAACAATCAAGTCTTTGAGCGGATAGTATTCTACAACCAATACTTTATCAAGAAGTAATCAAATATGTAATTACTTTTCTACACTGTCTTCAGAAAGAACACTTTGTTCTCATTTAATCTGGGATCATTGGAAACAGCACAGGAGAGAAATTAAAAACGTCTGGATTTGGAAATCTGTTCTGTGCTCTGGACAATTTATCTTCTTCATCTCAGCTCTGAAAAGTGAGATATATATGTATACACACACATACCACACACACACACATACACCTACATACACACACATATATACACACACATCACAAAAATCTGTACACAAATGCTTATAGCAGCTTTATTGTAATAGCCGAAATACTGAAGGCAACTAATATTTTCCTCAATAGGTAAATGAAGTATGGTTCGTCCACACTATGGGTTACTTTTCAGTAATAAAAAGTATGAGTCATTGATACATGGAACAATTTGCATGAACATCAGGGAATTATGCTGACTGAAAAATTCTTGTTTCAAAAGGTCACCTGTTCCCTGATTCCATTTTCATCACAATCTTGAAATTACAAAATTGTAAAGATATGGAACAGAGTAATGATCATTAGGCATGAGGGGTGGCGTGGAGCACAGGGAGGTCTTCATGATGATAGAGCTCTGTATCTTGACTGCAGTGGTTATACAAATCTCACATGTGATAAGAATGACAGAAGTGTACAGGACACTATGTCAATGGCAGCTTCCTGGTTTTGACATCATACTATAGTTCTGCAAGACGTAACCACTGAGGAAAACTGAGTGAGGACTACCTGGGACCTCTCTGTACTTTTGCAATGTCTGGTTAACTCACAATTATTTCAAAATAATGTTTTAAAGCTTACTTTACAGTGATTATACAAAAAGGATATAAACTCTCTATGCTAATAAGTAGGACATTGTCTAAATCATAATGAGCACTCAATACAAGCTGATTAAATCTGAATATTATTTTGTAGGTATTCTTTTCATAGACATTACATAAACATGCATATAAAACTTCCATTAAGAAGTTTTGATGGGAGGCAATTGAGAAAGAACATAAGAACAGTCCAAGTTCAAACATACTAATATTGTAGCACTGCAAAATAATCGCATAGCATTATCAAGACATCAATTATGTGCTTAAAACTCTCAAAAAATGAGAGTATACCAATTCAAATAGTGCATCAGATTCTGTCATTCTCATCAAAGGGCCCATGGATTCAGCTGAGCCTGGGACAAGAGATACACATTGCATGTTTTCCTCCTTTGCATAAATAATTCCCTCTCAGTATTTTGTTTTTCCTTCAGAGATGTCTCATAGCATCTGAATGTATTCAGAGCAATTCTAGAACTTAAATATATATATTTTTTCACATGCATGAAAATTCAAGCCAAGACTTCCATTTGGCATACAACCATAGAAGTAGCGGATGGTGGCCAAGCAGCACAGGAAATCGCTGGCTCTTTCAGACATGCAGGCACGATGCTAGTCTCACACATTACCTCTTCATCAGGGATGTTCAATGACCCCTTCCCTTCCCTTCCCTTCTTTTTTCCCATATTGCTGGATTTTTATCTGCACATTACTTTGGCCACGTGCAGGACCTTGTAAATCTCACTGGTGCTCAGGGTCAGCTCCAAGCCAAACCGGACGGCCTGTGCTTGT
The DNA here is from genome assembly GCA_004026545.1 of Mormoops blainvillei. Taxonomy (NCBI): domain Eukaryota; kingdom Metazoa; phylum Chordata; class Mammalia; order Chiroptera; family Mormoopidae; genus Mormoops; species Mormoops blainvillei. The sequence continues at coordinate 82,954 of PVJD01003729.1, read as the reverse complement.
CCCACGTAGTGCCCTCTCCCACGGACTCCCAGTGTCTCTACATGCTTCTCTGGGTGCCTCCCTGAGTGGGGCTGTCTCCAGTTATTCCCTACTTTCCTCTCCCATTCAAAAACTGCTATTCTGGTCCACCTTCTCAGGTTCTACTCTTTGCTAAAGAAAGGCTTGTTATTTCTCTGAGGTGACCTGATTTATGTTGATGCGTCCCACATCTCACACACACTTTAAAGTGCTAAGTGGAAGTAATGACATAACATTATGTCTTCGAATTCTTTAGCAGTATCCTATTTTAAATTGTAACTTGGGTGCGCACTAATTCCAAGGGCACCCACCATAATACTAAGGCCATTTAGCAGATAGAGAAATAATAAGTGGTAGAGCTTTCCCCTTGAATTTCTATTTGCCTGCAAGTTCTCTGGTATCCAGTGCAGAACCAGCGCCTGTGCAATGCTGGGCTAAGGACATTATGACACTTGAAGCTCTAACAGGGATACCATGTTGCATGACAGCTAAACATCGGCGCAATTCGTGAAGAGAATTTCACAAGTATTATAATATCGTATGTCAACAACTCCTCCATGCAGCCTTAACGCCCACATTCTTCCCGCCTCCACACACTTATTGTTGATTTTTCTGGTAAATAGGTCATTTCTTTGGTAGTTAGAAGATATACAAGTGAAAGTGATATGAATGATAATAGATAAGGAAGAACATATAATCAGTATATTTCTCTGTGTCTTTAGCATGGATTTTAGCATAATCCTTTTAGATACCATGACTAAGTACTGGTTTTCACTGCTTATGTGTTCTATATTTATTTTGCATAGAGATCTCTTCAACTAAGTCATAGTTGCCGTTTGCTTAACTTCAGTTCATCTATTGCATCATAATAGTAAACATTTATATTCTCAATCTTTATAATGTACAAATCCTACAGAATCCCATGGTAAATAAGTTGGAGTATTGATAAAGGAACTCATCTGGCCAAAAGATTAATGTTAGCATAAGAACTCTGCACTGCTTTCATGCATCCAACATAACTACAAGTCAAATAAAAGCTTCTGTCAGTGTTGAGTGAGGACAAATTGGTATGAACGGGGCTAAACCTCTGGTTTCCAGTAAGTCATGTAAAAAGCCAGAAGTTGTCATTCTGTCCTGACAGCAAATAAAGAGCTGAACAAACTGAAAAAGAGTCAACTACTCTCTTTAATTTGCAAGGGAAGTAAGATCACATGTCAAACCTCTGCCCTAAATTGGAAAAGAGCAACAGGCAAACGCAGAGAAAGCCACGGTCCCAGAGTAGAAACCCGCAAGCCCTGACCGTGGGGGAACTAGGGCCAGGGCAAGGAAACCCCGGACTGTGATCAACAAACTGCTGGGGGCTCGCTGTCCACACCGGTCGAAGAGTTAAAAACTCCAGTGTACCCAGTCAAGGATGCCCCCACACTTTTACAAACCTCACCTCCAGGACCTTAACCAGGTTCTCACAGTGAATATCTGAAAAACATCCCCATGTGTGGCTGGTAGGGACCAGGCAAAAGGAACCATTTTAAAACACACCACAGCATTCTGTTCTTCTTAACAAGGTCTGCTCTCAGAAGAAACGATTTAACCAAAGCCTAACCTACTGGCAATGTATCAGCGTCTAACTGAACAAGTGGAAGGGAAATACCCAACTTTAAGATCCAGCTTTCCCAAACACCCCAAAGGGGCAAAGGGTATGAGAAACAATATGACACGGAGATAAAAGTGGCAGACATATAAAATAAACAAGGATCTGACCAGCTCAGGGAAGAAGAAGAGAAAGAACACAGCATGAAAGAAGAATGACTTTGAAGTCCAGGCCCTCGTCCAGACAGCCTTTGCCCTGTGAAGTCCTACAAGTTGAGACAAGCCATCTAAACATTCTTGCTCAACCTCCAGCTGGCGAAACAGAGATGATAGCTCCACCTCTGAAGTATGCCATGAGGGTAGACTGAGATAACGTCTTTAGAGGATGTGACCTGCATCGAGAGTTCAGCACATGGTGGCAGACCCGCAAGCCAAATGCAATGTGTGGGTATTTTTAGGACTCTGTTTTCTTGTCTTTTTCTTTTTAACAAATTAACCATGAAAAGGGGGGAAAAAGTCAGCAAACATAGAAAATGCCTGAATAGTAGATACTATTAAATAATAATAGCCAATTTTATTGGGTATAATGATGGTATTGTGATTTTGATAAGTTCTTACTTCTTAAAAAACATAGAGAAGCATTTGCAAGTAAGGGGATATAGCAGTTGTGATTTGCTTTAAAATACATACTCAAACAAACAAGGCCCCGGGCATTAGATGAAAGAATGGCAGAAAATGATGGGTGATGGGTCCGTGTAGACTTATTGTATCTTCTCTCTATTTCGGTGTGCCTTTGAAAATTTCCACACAACACATGCAACAAAACAAGAGACAACAAAAATGAAACTTTAGCATAAATTAATTAAAAGACGGCAGCATCAGTCAAAGATCCTGTTGTTTTCATCCCAGATCGGCTCTAATTGCAGTCAGTGTAGGACCTGCTGAAGGCTTGGCCAGAAATGTGCGACCCGCACAATAAAAGGAAGTGCTCTTACACAGAGAGATCTGAAGACCAGCGTAAACCCACAGAGAAGTAAGATGTGTGGGGAGGAAATAGGAACCAAGCTGAGAGCAAGAAGGGCTGACTCAAAGTAGTCTCACTTGGGGATAAATCTAGAAACTAAGCTTTTTGGACATGAAATAGGGAGGCTACCAATTTCTGAAATAATGTAAATCTGTACCTTTCTTGGTTTTAAATCTATACCGCCAAACTCGTGTTTTGTTTCTTCATTATTTTTCAATTGCTCCTTTGAAAATGATCTTCTTTAAGGCTCACTCTGAGTATGATTTTCTCAAGAGGAAAGCATTAAAAATCTCTAAGCCTTTGAAGAAGTTAGTCACAGAAGGAGAAAGCGTTCGGTCCCTGGTAACCAGTTAGAACCATTCAAGAATCCCTAGCTGAGCTGGGGAGCTGGGCCAGGCAGAAGGAAGGGGACGGCTGCAGATGCTAATGGGCAAGGACTGGGGTAATTCAGGGAACCTACATGAAGTGGACATGGCAGCAGTAAAGAAAAGCTGTCAAAAGCAGCCTAGCACAGGTGAAGTTCATAAAAGCACTTCCAACATGCCTAGAATTTAGCCAGCACTGCATAAGTGCTGACTCTTGTCAATATGCTTAAAATTTTGCTCATTGTTCCAAGCAATTCTGGCAAAGGCACATGCCTTTGATCCATTAATGCAGCTATGTGGGAGATACCATTGATTTGCAAAGCAGCTCAACAAATCAGAAACACATGACACTGTTATAACGTGCATAAAATGCCACCTCCTCTCTTTCTTGTTCCACTTTTAAACTGGAATCCCAAGCTTTTGTCAATATCAAAAGCTCGTCAAGGTACCTATTTGACTCAGAACATTGTTCTTCCTAGAATATTCTAACATTTAAAAAATTTCCTGAGTTTTTGTCTTGTTTTGCTTTCATTCTTTTGTGTTATTGACATAAATAGCCTTTTGAATGGAAAGCGTGACATGAGCACTGCCAGGAAAGGCCGGGACAGCCGCATCTTCGCAGGTCTCGCCGGTGTGCGCCAGCCGCACCTTAGTCGCTCCTTCGAAGGCGTGCAAAGTTTCTGCTTGATGTAGCTGCTAGCTGGGCAGGGATACAGGTAAGGCATTTGTCAGTTACTGACTGTACCTGCAACTGTGGTAGCAATTCCCCAGCATGCAGACATTTACTAGTTAAGTCAAGAAAACATTATAGAATGCGTAGTAAGAATGTGATTCCAAAATTGAATGAGCTATGCTCCCCGCACTGAGGGGCTCGGTCCCAAGGGGAGCCAGCAGGGATACTGGTGAGGAGGGTGGCCACTGGCATCGGACAAACTGCTTCACACAGGAACTTTACTGTTCTCTAGTTATCTCCACTTGAACAGACCTCTCTGTGCCTCAGGATTCTTCCACCACCCCCTACTTTTATAGCAAATGAGTTAATGTCAGGAAATAACAATAAATATCAGTTATTATTATCATTACCATTATTGTATAAATAAAAATGAGAACAGACCATGTGTTATTATATATTTGAAGTGTTTTGGTTGTAGTTACAGTGTAGCACCTAATTCCGCCTGGGAAGTTTAAAGGCTTCTCCTAAAAAGATGGTAACAGAGCTAAGTGTGGAGTCAAGGTTGTCACAAGGGGAGCTGTAAGAAGAGGCTCTGGGAAAGCTAAGACCATAATGTGTAAAAGAAATGAGACCTGAAGTGGACTGGAGCAAAGGAAGTTAGTTGGGTAAATGTCATGTGAAGGGGTCATGGGGGTAAGATATGGGGGGTTATGAAGGGACTTATAACAGGGTAAATGGCTTGGACTTTGATCAACAGATATAAAGTGCCAACGGAGAAATTTTAAAAGAGTGATAAAATCATATTTGTTTTTGAGATAACCCCCCCACATTGGTTGTGTGGCCTAGAGCAGAAAAGAGGGCATGTAATCCGCCTCCAAAGAGAAACTGCCAATCATCTATTGGGTAGGGCGATATTTGGGGGACTAGAGATGAAGTGCAAGTTTAAACACAATTCCAATGTAAATTTAATAAAACACTATGTTGTATCATAGGACAGTGGCTCAAACCGGGGTCCAGGGGGCCACCCTAGGAAGCCCCCTCTCACAGCTCTCTGTCTCCCAATATCTTCCTACCCTTCGATCCCCACACCCATTTCCCTTATCGCCAACCGCAGGTGGTCCCAAACCCTAAACCCCTGCCCAGTTCTGTCCTCTCCTTGCTCTCCTTGCGGCCGTGGCCTTCCATCAGCCCGCCGCCGTCTCTTCCGTGACTCCTTCATTGGCCCTTATTTTACTGTTAAGTTCACTCACCTCTTTCTAATCTATCCTTGTAGGCTGTCACAGTGATATTTTTAACAAAATCCAATCACATAGCCTTCCTGTTTAAGATTTACCAGTGGCTTGCCATTACTTATAGGACAAAAGCAAAGCTAGCATGTAAACTAACCAGAGACCTACTTCTCTATCCTCAGTTATGGCCATATTCATTCCAAGAATACCAGTGGCTGAGAGATTTTTCTGTTTACTCATATGCTAAGGACCTCTGATTGGAATCTCTCCCTTACGCATGATCTCTGTATCATGAAATGCCACATTCTTTTGACACGTGTTGACAGAAAGCCCCACCTATAAGGACTTCACAGTGACACTTGATACACCTAAACAAAGCATTCAAAGCCCTCCATAATCTTTCCCCAACTTATTTCCAATCACATTTTTCCAAATCTTCCACTCAAAGCCACACAGGTCTGTTCATTGTCATTTCTTGAGACATCTGTGCTTTGCTACTTCAAGGTTTCAGTTCATGCCTCTTTCTCTCTTCCCCTCCAGAATCTAAACACTCTCTTCCTATATCTTGTTCTGTAACATGCCCCCAGGCCACCTCAGTCCACAGGAATTACTCCCTTCTCTGAAAGGCCATAGCACTTACCTTCTTCGTCATTCATTTGCAATTAATCACCAGTTCCTATCTTGCCAAATTACCGTATTATATTATCTCTCGCATTGTTTTATAACTTTTAAAGTATTTATGCTTTTTTTCCCTGAACTGGATTGTAATTTCCTTGAAAGCTAGGACTTTTGACCTGTATCACTATCTTTTTAGGCTTTACATAATATCTCATATATAATAGGCCCTTAGTATTTGTTCATTGACATGTTGACTGATGAATATACAAAAAAGAAAACCGTTGGAGTTCATGAACTAGAAAATTGTTTGAATTAATGAATATCATTGTTTATTTTTAAATGTTACAATTTTAAGAGAATAAATACAAATATCAATTATTTTTTAATTTTATTTTCTCAGACAGGCAAGAATATATGTGTTTCTTCTGTAAAAGAATTACCAAAAGCCATATAACAACATAGTGCAGAATTTCTGGTTTAGTTATACTGCCCACTGAGCAGAGAAAACTTTCCCCTTTGTGAACAGAGAAGGAAGGAGGAAGAAGGAAGGGGAGTGGTGATGAGGGAGAGAGAAGGAGGACAGGTGAAGGGAAGGAAAGAGGAAGAGTGGGGGGATTGATGAGGGGGAAAGAAGAGGAGGGGAGAGAGGGAAAAAGAAAGGGAGGGAGAAGACTAGAAGGAAGAGGGGGGGAAGAGAAGGCAAAGGTTCTTTTCTGATCAAACTGGTGGGTAAAACACTTTCCGAAAAAGAGTGAGGACCCTATTTCTGACTAAACCAGTTTTGCTCATTTTCTCCCTTTCACATGTCATATGCAATATAAAGCCAGTGTTTTGGCGACGTGGTCAAAACTGGGTCTTTAAAGGTCATCCTGATGACTTAGAGGGAGATTAGACCGCAGGCCTGGAGTGCATCAAGGAAGGGCCAAGGGGAACCAGAGCTGAAACTCTGGAGAGCGGGATAAGGTGTTTTTAAAACTTTTACAGGTTAAAAAAATTGGTATGCTCTCTGTACTTACCTGACTCTTGTGACTATCTTCTGTCATGGGTAGGGGATAGGGCATGAAGCACCGTACATATTATTGGAATTAACTCCAGTGCAGAAATCATGAAACTAAATTATAGAAAATTTAAAAATCACCATTAAGTTCCCGAATCCTTCTACACACACACACACACACTCACACTCACACACACACACACACACAAGCATACACACCATTTGTCCTAGAAGGTTTTTTAAAGGTAATGCCCTTTCTAACCTGCTTTCTTAATAGTTAGTAATAGGGTAATAAGGCCCATTTCATTCTTGAAACTTAAGATAATTTTGCAAATTATTAGAGCTAAAAACCCTAGATAGAATTGAAGTGCCTGTGAATGTAAACATTTCAATAGCTTGGAATCTTCTCATTTACTTAGTTGAGATCATTCTTTGGTATTTCATATGGTTACAAATAAAAATATCATAGAGAAGAAAAAATCATCCCTAGCAGGAAAGAGAGAAGAAAATGAACGTCCCAAGTGGTGAGACAGCAGTAATTCTGATGAAATGTAAGTTGCACCAGCATCTGCTTTCCTTCCTTCCGTTGACAGCAAGTTATATAATGTGGTGAGAAAGTAAGTGTTGAAGCATATCATTATTTACTAGAAATCACATGTCATGAGTTCAGTTTCTTTAAAAATAGGAAGTTCAGGCCAAGCAAAACTTGGGTCAGCCAAGGATTATGTAAATATGTACGTGAGTCTGACTGGGCCCCGCAGCCTCCAGCAGGCTCTAGCAGAAACAGCTGCCAGCCTTGTTTCAATGCAGAGCCTCCCAGCAGACAGGAAGGGCAAAAGACAGTCAAGACTCGAGCACGAATGACCGAATGTACAGGCAGTCCCCGATGTGACATTATTTCCGAAGTGCACACACGGTACTTCCTTCCACCTAAAAAAAACCTTTGACAGTTTTAAAACTTGCCTTGCTTCTGCTGAAGCACACGTAGACATAATGTGAACTGTGTTTACGCAAATACTTTTGTAAAAAGAGGAAGTTTGAAACACAGATTAGGAAAGATTTAGACGCAAATCAGTGTTCTTTCCAGCTACATATTGGTTATGTGACCATATTCGGGGACGTGTTCTGTCACCAGGACCGTCTTTCCCCTTCAAACCTCATCGCAGTCTCGGCTCTTGCTCTTTTCCTCCCCGCTGTACCTTCCTGGTCGGTGGGCTTCTTGTCCCTTTTGCAACCTTCTCAGTGAAGTCTTCACTGGCTATCCCATCTCTAAGAATACACACTGCCAATCCTGTCAGCTCCCCATGTTAATCTATTTTCCTTCCTCACATTTCTCACTTTCTTCTCCACACTTCTGGTATTTGAAATGTAAGCCCTCTCTATGAATTCATTCAACAAACATCTGCTGAGCACCTAGCATGTGCCTGGCACTATCCCAGGCCCTTGGGATTCAGCAGCGAACAAAACGCGTAAAGGGCCCTGGCCTCAGGGAGGTCGTATCCTTGCTGTGCAGTGGAGGATTTTCTAAATAAATGTCATGAATGAGGCAATACATGTTAGAAGGCACCAAGGCTTTAGAGGAAGGAAATGTCAGAGCAAGTTAAGAAAATCAGGAGTGTCGGCTTGTGTGGGTAGGAGTAGATTGCCGTCAGGGATGGCCTCAGGGAAAAGGTGAAATCTGAGCGAAGAATTGCAGGAGGTGAGCACGTTAGCTATGCAGGTATCTGAAGGATGGAAGAACGTCCCGGGCAGAGGGAGCCACTACCGCAAAGACCTAAAGCAGATGCACGTGTGGCAAGCAAGTGCAAGAACAGCAAGAGTGTCGCTGAGGCTAGTGAAGAGGAGAGTATAGAAAAGAAGGCACTAGAGCCAGTGGGGGCCAAGTTCACACAGAGCCTTGTACCCTGAGTGCAACCAGGAGCCATTGCAGGCATTGGAGTAAAGGCAGGAAATGATCTGACTGATGGCTTGGAGGCTCACTCTGCCCTCTGAGTTGAAAATAGTCTGTAGGGAGGCAAGGGAAGAATGAGACCATACATATAGGAACACCACGTAGGTCTTGCCCATGGGATACAAGGAATGTGTTTGTCAAATGAATTAATATATGAATGAATAGGCTATGGAGGTTGAAGGATAAGGTACACAGAGATCCTCACGAGCACGAAGTAATGGGTAGTGTGTTTTCACATCTCTGGGAATCAGACATAGCATATTAACATTGCGTCTTATGTTTATGTGCATATGAATGTGTTTGTGTTTAGGTCTTACTGTGCACATATCAACATTTACTGCTTGTCTTCTGTGTGGAAAGCACTTTCCATTCTGACAAATGACTTCACCTAATTTATACTACATGTCGAGGTATATGCATAATGCAGTATTCACTAATGCCAACCTCTGAATAAAAAGGCTACAGTCATTTCCTCAAAAACAGCCCATTCTAATACTGCCTAGCTGAACTTGATTTTTTTTTTAAATTCTGAACTTTATGGAAGAAATGTATTCTACCAAATATAAAGGTCATGGTTTTAGTTCCCATTTAAGTATGTTAGTTTGAAAAAAGGGAAAACATTTCTACAGCCACAGGTTCTTCCTCAGTCCCAAGAAACTTATTGTAAAGACTATATTTAGGCCTGAGAAATGGCCGACAGAATGATTCTGGACAGCCTTGTGCAAACCTGGCTGGGAGAAGAGGCTAGGACAGGTGCACATGGGCAGTGGATTCCCATTTGAAAGGCAGATGTTTAAAGTGCACTGTTATTAAACATGTTCCTATAGTTTCAAGATTATCAGTGTCAAGGTTGGACAATTTTAAGGTTTGAAGATATTGTTTCATTCATCTAATCATTCAAAAATACTTACCAAACACATGTATGTGTGTGTGGTACTGACAACACAAAGTGACAGGACAAGGGTGTAACTGCAGTTGATTGCACTCATCTTCAGTGGGAGTGGTGTCGCCCTCAAGGAGAGAACATTTTCTCTTGGGCAAAACAACAACAAAAAAAGCTTACACTTTTAATGTGTAATATATATATTTTATAAAATATGTGTATATGAAATATATATATTTATATATGACATATATACATATATACCCACAATGCATAAATAGACATACAGAATATGTGTGATATTAAAACTTAATGGGGAAGAGTGGTTAGGGAAATAAGTGTCAAAAAAGACTCCTGAGGAGGGCAAAAACAAACAAAAAAAGATTGAGAAACTTTTGTCTCCTGGGAAGCCAGTGATTATAGTAAAATATGGTAATTACAGTGAGAGGGAAAATATGGGAAGTTACGGAAATAGCTGCCCCAGGAACACCTGACTAGGCGTGGAGGAGGCGGTCAGGCAAGGCTCCCTGAAACAAGTGACACCTCAGCAGGGATGGCCTTGGGGAATTACTCAGGCAAGGGCGCAGGGAATGTTGTGCTAGAATCAAAATAGAGAAAGAGCTTATGGAAAAGACATGGACAATCACTAACGTGGACTTTTACTGAAAACAAATCTACATAAACCTTTCAACTATCTAGTCTGGCTAATTTGGCTAATTAATTCATGAAGTCAGATGGGTCACAGAGAAAACACTGCAAACTGAAGGCTCTGTCTGTGTCACATTTTGGACCTCAAGCTTGTCTTCTCTTACATAATGGCCTCTTTTCCCCCACGGCCTGCCATCATCACAGTGAGGCCCACGCTACCTCCTGTTAGAGAAGTCCAGCGGTCCCCCAACTTGTCTCTCTCTGGTCACCCCACAGCAGCAGAGCAACATAGTGGTCTCAGGAAGTCATGTGCTAAATCAAGCTACTGAGCGACAGCCCCCCCACCCCAACCACTGATGTTCCTTTGCTCTCAAATCTTCATGTTGATCCAAATCAATGCCTTAGCCAGCCTGGTAACCATTCGTACAGTCAGACTCTAAACCACAAATCTAAGACACTTGAAGATTTCCTCTCGGTCAAGTCCTGAAACTTTTAGAGTCTAACACATGCTATAGATCTCCCCTCATTCACCTAGTTACAAATATTTGGAGTGCCGACGAAGTGCCAGGTACTGGTCTATTCACTGATGATGGAAATGGAACGGGGCAGACAAGGTCTTTCACTCATGCAGTTTGCTTTCTCAAGGGCCGAAGGCAAATAGAACATAAACGAGCATAAATAAATCTATTAATTTCAATTAATGGTAAGTGTTACGCAGTAAGTCTTAAAAGAGTAATGGGTTAAAGAGTGACTTTAGATAAAGAGATGGGGACCTCAGGATAAGGGGGTGCTCCCTGAGCTGAGACCTGAATGATAACCAGCCACACGGTTCAGAGAAGAGAGGACCAAACGTAGAAAGCAGCAAGTGCAAAGTCCCTCAGATGCAAATGAGAGTGAGCAGAGGGAAAACTGAGAGTGGGGGTGCGCCTCTATGGCTATGCTGTTCTTAAAATGCAATTTTCAGTATCAGGGGCTTAGCAGACTCTGCCACCTTACACGTGCTGCCCTGGAAACCCAGGATCTCCCCCAAACCAGTAAGTAAAGCGTTAAAGTCTTTAAGGACCCTGTATTTCTGCTCAAATAGCTATTTTCAGCTTGAATGACAGAACCCATGTCATATCATTTAAATAATTTTAATATCAGCTCTACACTAACACACAGTGTACACGATATTGTCACATAACTTCAAGAGGGAAACTGGCTGCCCTAATATCTATCCCAAAGAATCCCAGTTTTATCTGCTAACGAGGCAGCTGTGCACAGTAGCTGGAGGTGTGGGAAGCAGATTTTTCTGGGTTAGAGGCCTAGCTCTGACACCTGCTTAGCCATCGGACCATGGGAAAGTAACCTAAAGTTTTTATGCCTCAGTTTCCCATAAAATGAGAACAGCGATAATGGCCCACATGGTTTTTGTGAGGAATTAATTACATTGTATGTAAAGCTCTTAGAAGACTTTTGGCACTTTAGAAATTATTATAATGGTTATTATAGGGACTCTGAATTCCTGCTAAGCTGTGCCTACCACCCCCACTCAAATTCATTCCATTTCCTCATCTTAACATACTTTTTTCCTCATTTCCAATGGCCAAACTTCTACTAACTTAACAAGATTCAGATAAAATGCCACAACCACCATGAAACTTCTACTGATTTCATCTTCCAGAAAGACCAGTTCCCTTTGCTATTCACACCATTAATTAGTTACTAGCTTACAAGGTGATTTTACGTACTTGGTTCGTATACTCTGCTGAGTTAAAAATCACTTAGAGCAATGCTGTCCCACAGAAATATAGTGAGACACATACGTCATTTTATTTATTTTATTTTAGTCACATACATTTTTTTTAAGTGAGATTAATTTTAACAACATTTTTTATTTAATCTCATAACCAAAGCATTATAGCTTACTATGCAATTAATATAAACAAGTTATTAATAAAATATTTTATATTTTTCTGCACTGAGTCTTCGAACTCCAGTAGGTATTTAACAGAGACAGCACATCCCAATTCGAACTAGCCGTATTTCAGTTGCTCCATAGACATGTGTAGCTATTGGGTACCGTTTACGACAAGGCAGCTGTTGGGCATGAATCGTCCTCTGGCGCTCTGGATTTATCATACTGTCTAGCATGACACATCCTCTATTTCCAAAGTTCAATTAATATTTGTCAAATTAATTACTTAGTTTGCTAATTTATTTAAAATCAGTAGAGAATCTAATCCCATGGGAAATATTGTGTTGGCCAAAAAAGGTCGTTTGGTTTTTTCTGTAAGATGGCTCTAAGAGCACTTAGTTGTCTTTAACTTCATTCAAAACAATTTTGTTAGAGTATATTGTGACATCTGTCATACAGTGTGCATTAAAAAACAACTTATCAAAATTGGTGAATTTTTGTGTAGCCATTTTAATATCGAAGGTGGAAGAAAATATACATTTTCAGCATATTATGCTTTATTATTTCAAGAAAGGTAAAACGCAACTGAAACGCAAAAAAAAGAAAAAGGAGTTGTGTGGTGCATGGAGAAGTTGTTGTAACTGATCGAAAGTGTCAAAAGTGGTTTGCAAAGTTTCATGCTGGCAGCTGCTTGCTGGGCGAGGTTCCACAGTCAAGCGGACCAGCTGAAGTTCGAAGCGATCAAATCAAGACATTAATTGAGAAAAATCGACTTTATACCATGCAGGAAATAGCTGACATACTTAAAAAATCCAAATCAATAAAGTTATTGTTGAAAATGAAAATGGTGTCTTTTATTTTATGGGAAAAACCATACGGACTTTTGGGCCAACTCTATATATATTCCTGCTATTCATAACACAAAAAAGACAAACACACGGAAAAATAATTTTTGTATCTTTGTAGAGTAAGTTTGTTCTTCTCCGGGGTGATAAAATGAATTGTTCAGTTATTTTCTCATTAACAATATAGCTTAGAAGTGCTAAGTCATGGATCAATAAAAGAAATAGTATGTATAGTAATAAAATTATTTGAGATATTCAGAGAAACAATTCAGCCACATTTTTCTGATAAGAATAAGAATTTTAAAAAAGCATAACTCTTCAAACAAAAGTGTAGGATTTGGTAAATCTTGGTGAAAATATTTTGATGTCATTTTCCTGCTAACTACATGATTTTTCCTCAAAGGGTTGTACTCTATAATATATTCAATGTTTTCATAAATGATCTCCCAGTCACTCAGATGCAGTTAAAGAAATGAATGACATTATTTCCATAGTTATTCTACCAATGTAAAATTATAGTTATCCACTCCTTTCTTATCAACTTTATATTTTTAAAGATTTTATTTATTTATTTTTTTAGACAGAGGGGAAGGGAGGGAGAAAAAGAGGGAGAGAAACATCAATGTGTGGTTGCCTCTCGTGCATCCCTTACTGGGGATCTGGCCCGCAACCCAGGCATGCACCCTGATTGGGAATCGAACAGGCAACTCTTTGGTTTGCGGGTCAGTACTCAACCCACTAACCCACACCAGCCAGGGCCTTTCTTGTCAACTTTATTATGACCTTTCCTTCTAACTTCTAGTATCCATATGCCAGTAGTTTTCATTGTGGTACAGCATTATAAAGAATTAACAAACTATGGAATCAGGGAAGTAAAATAACTCACCTTTGGCAACCTCAATGGTAATTTGCAAATTGGCAACTGATAATGGTTTTCATTAAGTATGAGAGATTGATCCAAATTGTGGACTGCCTTTTCTTTAGGGACTTTATAAACTGCAATCGCGCCTTTATAGTGAGAGCAGCTGTAGTTGCCAAATTCATCCACCTCTTTGATTTGGAGTTCCAGCCTGGGTTTTCTTTGTAAATGAAAAATAAGCTTGTAGTCTTTTCCATAATCCTTTCCATTGCCTACATAGAAGTAAAATGCATTTGTTACTATTAAGATATACTACTTTGCCTTAATATTTAAAATCTAAATAATCATATATTCTTAATGCAATTAAACCTTTTTTGGTGTCATTGCCTCTTGTCAAAATATATCCTGACAAGGCAACAGAAATTGACCCTGAGACTCTGTAGATTACTCAAAAGATTTCTCATCTGTAATTGGACCAAGGGGTCTTTGGCTGCTTCTGTATCTGATAATCTTTCATTTTGTTTTTCTATTCCATTTTACTATAACGAGAAACTATTGGAAATATTCAGCTCTTCCTGTGTTTAAAAAATTATTTTCACTTTTCAAGAATTATTTTGTTTCCTTTCCCCTAACTATATCATATTGTACACTCTCATGACCTCATAATGACATTCTAGACCTGCATTCTTCTATATGGGTACCATAAGCACCATGTGGTTTTTTAAATTAATGTTAAAATTAATTAAAATTAAAATTCAATTATTTACACACTCTAACCATTACCTAGATTTGTCTAGTAGCTATGTTATTGGGCAGTGCAGATATAAAATATTTCTACCATCGCAAAAATAGACAGTGCTGTTCTAAAACTTGTAAATGAAATAGTTACTAGATTCTTATTACCGGAATGCCTGTTAAAACCAGGTGAATGCCCTCAAAACAATGATATGTATAAGCCTTCCCAATGCATACTAAAAATAATGATGATTTAGTAAACATAACCTTTCACCCATGGGGGACGGGTTACTATGACAATTAGGATATTTTACTTTGTCACAGCAATAGCAACACAGGCAGTACCGTATTTCCTTAGGTATGTCTGCCTTACCTTTAGCGAAATTTAAAAGGAAGGTATAGCACAGCAGTTATAATAGGTTTCTGACATAAAGCTATCTACCCAGTTCTTTCACATCTCCGAGCTTCGTAGAACCTTACTTAACACTCTTATCTTTAAAACAGGAGAAATAAAACTTACCCCTTAGGTTTATTCTGGAAATGAAGCAGGGTAACATGGATAAAATATTTGGCACAGGCCTTGCATATAATATGTGCTCAATAAATGAAAGCAATGGAAGTAAATGATAAGAAGCAGAATTTTCCCATTGTTTTGAATTTGTATGACAAAAACAATCCACTTGAATTTTTTAAAAGATATATCACTATAAAGTTTTTCCACTTAAGTTGTAACTTCCTTCTGCCCCAAGATGCCTGAAAGGTGACTGCCCATTTTGCACAGTGAAGTAGGTGCTCAGTGAGAGATGGAAGTAACATCAAGACTCCCTTCCCATTGTGACAGCTCAAAGGCCATTTTGATGAATTTCTGAAGCACAATAAAATCTAGAATTATAGTAGCTCCAGGTTATGAGAGGTATAGGAGTATGTCCCTTTGCCTAAGTCTGTATTTTGAAGGCAACCTGTCTCCTTGAACAGAACAGATCTAGGTCTACACTGATTCAATTTAGATTGAAAATGTATCTATCTCATTGCCAGTTAATTTTCAAAATAAAGATTTGTTATATAAATTTCTGAGTCACAATAGGAATAAAGTTACTGAGAATTTACTAGTAATAAATAGTATGACCTTATTGTTATACATAGAAAGCATTATGTAGATATTTTAAAGTTGGAATTTCATTGTCAAGATATAACACCATGTTTTGAAGAAACCCTTGTCTCACAAAAAAAGACCCTTTGCCCCCCTAAAAGGACAAATGAATCTCACTATTCTATTCTTTTTCTCCCACGCTGGCATGTTTAGAGGACACATAAAAGGAAAAGCCATTTGTTGTATACCAACATTATGAAATCATCCACCAGTTGACCTTTTGAGAACCTCTTTCTCTTCAACATGTGATGTATACACAATAATTTCTAGTAGGGCCTTGAGATAGTAGATGTTAAAAAATATTTGTTATATAAAGAAATACAAAATTTATAATTTATAGATTATTATATATTCCTTATGGCAATATATTTTCTTGGTAATAATGGATAGAGGAATATTTTTCAATGATGACATAGAAAGTACAAACATAGATATATACGCTCCTGCTTAGAAAAGTCAGGAGGTGGTGAAGGCTGGCAACACAGAGAACCAGAGAATCGCATCCGAGCCCCTCACACGTCTCGCCACCTCTGCCTCTAAGCCTCCACCATCCCTTGCATGGTTCATTGCAACGACTCATTAACTGGTCTCCCTGCTTCTTCCCTTGCCTTACACAATCTATTCTCAACACACTTATAATCTAACTCAGGTCATGTATCTCCCCTGTCAGCACCTCCCATGGCTCCCTATTTCACTTAGAATAAAAGGTGATGGACTTGAAGGCACGAGCAGCACTTGCCTCATCTCCTCCAGCTTTCCGCTCACGCCCTCCCGCTCAGCCTCCTTGCTGTTCCTCAGACACACCAGGCACACCTCTGCCTCAGTGCTTTTTCAGCCGCAGCCCCCTTGCGCAGGGCAAACGCCCCTGACGTGGGATTGTGGTTGCTCTCTCATCTCTTTCTCAAATGTCTCTTTCTCAAAAAGGTCAGCCCTGATGGGTCTATTTAAAATTTCAACTCTGACATTCCCTCTGAGACTCTCCATATCTTTTCCCTGCTTTATTCTTCTATACCGTACTTTTCACCCCATTAAACCGTGTGTTTTATTGACTTCTTTGCTCCTTCTCTGCCTCTCCCTATTAGAATACAGTATACATAAGTATGGGGAATTTTTGTTGAATAAATACAAGGACAGTCATTCTAACGTCCTACAGATGTATCTTGGGAAGTCACTTCCCTTGGGCATAGGGCACCCAGGGCAACTTCGACACAAACAGAGCTCCTTGAGGCATTACTAGACATTAGGGGCGATGCTAAGGCATCACCGTATAACATTTTGTGTGCCCACTTCAATCGATAGCTTAAGTGTTGAATTAAGAGCTCTGACCTACAGAATGAAAGCATCCTCTAGCTTGTGTCCAGAAGAATGCCAAAAGTCAACATAAAAACTAAGGGAAGTACCTCTCTATTTTTCCTCTTAGAAGTAGAAATAAAATCCATGTCCCATGGTCTTCATTCAAAGGAATCATCTCTATTCTATATAATGAGTGTAGAGATTTTCTGTATTGCTCAGAGAGCAGTTATCTAAGTTTATTAAAATTTTAAACACTTAATCACACAATACTATTGTGTAAATCCCTCCTTGAGTTTTTCATTCTTTCAACAAATACTCAATAAACTCCTTCTAGCTTTTAGGTACCATCCTGAGTGCTGGGGACTGAATGGAGCTTGCCAACAAGACAGACCCTTCCTTCAGGAGACTGTAGACAGAGAAACAGTCATTGATCAAACAGTTAAGTGAATAAACAGAAGATTGCATCTATGGCAACGTCCGCAGGAGAGAAGCACACAGACTCGGAAGAAAAAAATAAGGACTGACTAAATCAGGAAAGATAGGGAAGGCTTCTCTGAACATGATCATGAAGTACGGTATAACAACACAGCAGGAGATGATTGCAGGCGGAAGTGGGGATGGGTGGGAAGGAGAGCCCTCCAGGCAGAGAGCCTCTGACTTCCTGTCTGAGATTCACAGAAAGACCCAGCAATGGGTCTGATGCAAAAGACTGATGCAAGGATGAGTGTCCATTCTTTACTCCTTGCTCCTCTTAAATGGAACAAAACCAGCGAGGCCCCAGAACGGAGCACAGGTTTCTAGGAAAGGCAAAGCAGAAATGACTCTGGCACCCTGCCTGACTTATTTCCCTTGAGTGAAGATGAGTTCCTCTGTGTTCCTTATTTAGAGGAACCGTACACGCCCTGGCTATCTTCAGGAACTCTTCTTTCAGCAGACGCTCCCTCCCGTTACAGGCAGTAGTACACTCAGCACCACTGCCTGGAAGAAGCACAACCACTCGCCTTTGTTTACGGCTGTAGGTAAACACAGCTGCTGTCCAGAGTATTACAGGAAAATCATTTGCATTATTTGTTTGGGTGGGACACTTCCAGTTTTTGACTATCTCTTCTTCGGGAGACAGTCCCAGGGTGGATGCGTGGTTTCTGCTCCGGAAGCCAAGTAGGAAGGGGGGTGGTCTCTTCCTCCCTCCCTGTCTCCCCCTCCTCTCCCTCCCCTTTCCCGTTTTCTGACATCCTTGACATTCGCTCACTAAGACCTGCCCGCTGACACAGATGGCTGGGGCTCTGCCTGTGGAAGTGGAAGAGCTACTTCAAATTGGGACACTTTGGGTTTCACTGACTTCAGAGATTTCAGAAAAAGAGCAGCCTCAGCTTCAAGCTGCGTCATTTTCGAAGAAACCAAACGCCCATGGGCTTGCAGTGATTTCCAGAATCAGAGAGAAAATAAGCATCATTCAAGATCAATGGGATCTCTATTCATTTAAAAAGTGATCAGAGAATATTACTTCGAACCGAGTGTATTGCAAGACTCCTGGCCCAGAAATCCACATAAGCCCATCCCTGGGCTCTCCCTCACCCCTCATCTGCAGGGCGTAGCTGTTAGATTCCATTCCACCTGGAAGAAAGGAGCTGGAGAAGGGAAGGCATTGAGCTAATAAAAAAGAAACTGCTGCGATGGCAGCTGCCCCCAAATCTTTTTCTCTCTTCTCTGACACACCTGTTTTCTCCGTATTCTCCTTTTTTCTTCCTTTTCTCTTTCTCTTCATTTCCTTCTTTCTCTTCTTTTTCATTTATTCCCACCTTTCCTGCCCCCTCTCAGATTCACTTGCCCTGTTTGTCTTTCTCGGTATTGTCGCATATTGAAGGCCTTTGATGCACCAGGCACTATTCTAGACTCAGGGGTCAACGGCAAGAAAACACGGTCATTGCCCTCAGGAAATTTTCATTTCAGTGAAGAACATAGCATAAGCATATGAATGGAATATAAGTAAGCAAATCGATTTGTAACATAATCCCAAATTGGGGTAAGATTTCTAATGGAAACAAAAAGTACTAGATCAATATGAGGGTGGGAGGGAGGCAGGGGAGTGTCAGGATCAGAGGTCCGGAACCGCGTCTTTGCTGGGGACCCTTTTGGAGTTGGGTGAAACCTACTGATTTTCCTCAGAGCAGTCTTTTAAATATATAAAATAAAATAAATGGAATTATAAATAAGACAATTTTACTGGCATATAGCACTATCCACACATCTCTTAGGAATCCATTGACCCCAAGTTAGATTGTTTGTAAGACACCAAGAGTTTGGGTGTTAATTTAAGTAGGATAGGAGTTGTGATCATAAGGTTTTAATCAGGAGAGTACTAAAGTATTATTTACGTTTTTATGAGATCAGCGTTGTTACTGTATGGAAATAGTGTTCCTGGGAATGACAGCGGAAGCAGAGGAATATTGAGGAGGCGACTGCTTTGCTGCGGGAAACGGGGTGATCCTAGCTCCGACTCACTCTAATCACGGAGGAGCTGATCTCTAAAAGAGTAGCACTTGGAAGCCCATAAAGGGATATGCGTGCCCTAAAATGTACAGAAAGAGACTGGAAAGAAGTAAGTAAGTCCCTTTCTCTTCTTGCTTTTCAAAAGCCCCTCAGTCCTCAGAAGTTTTCCTTCGTCATACAAGTTCAGAGAACTCCCGAAGTCTGTGGTTGATAGCCCGCAGAATACTCAAAAGGCTGTCTTTATACTTACTTGAGGCGCATATGTTTCCAGTAAACCTTAAAAGAAGTTGTTCTCCTTCTTTCACTTGGAAATGGCAAGACGGCTGTGGAGGACCACCGAAGGCTTCCGTGCGCAAGTTCCTAAGCACCTGGTTTAAATCTTTAGAGGGCACCACCATAATAACTACTCTGTGCGGGTTGTCTTTGCGGTGATACAGCACTACGCAGGCACTGGTACTGAGCACAGCTTCCTCCAAAGATTTCACAAAAGAAACCAACTGGCTATTGTCCACTGGGGACGACAAGTGGAGCACAATGAACCTGCAGGGAAGAGAAGCGGCAGGGTCTCAGGGAAACATACAGTCTCAAAAATATCACTGATAACTAATAAGACCCAAGAAAGGAGCCGTTATCATCTGAACTCTCTGTAAAATCAAGCATCCTGATGGCCACCTGGTTAGACTCATGAATGACTTTCACGGAACTCTTGGCAGCCAGGAAACCAGCTCAAATCAAATCACGTTCTAAAGTAGAGGTTCTCCAACAGAGAAATTTTGTAGTCTCAGCTCAGCTCTAAACATGGCTGCATATTTTAAATTATATTTTCATTAACATCACTAAAGACTATGACTTCAACATATAGAGGAGAACAATGATCAAAATAATCCATTTACTAGCATTAAGACACTGAATATGTGCATCGTAATTAACTGGAGATCGCAATGTTCTCCTCTGCCGTGTGAGGCAAGGGTTGTTATGATGGACCCTGTTGTGGGCTGAATTGCGCCCCTTCTGCCCAAATCCATACGCCGAAGTCCTAATTCCCAGCAAAAAAAGGGGAAATTTGGGCACAGTGATACGCATACAGAAAGAACGCCAGGTGAGCAGAGCAACAGTCACCTACAAGCCGAAGAGAAAGCCTTGGAACAGCTTCTTCCTTCATAGTCCTTTGAAGGAATGAACCTTGCTAACGTCACCTTGATTTTGGACTTTTAGTCTCCAGAACTGAAACAATAAATTTCTGTTGTTTAAGTGTCCCGGATTTTAATACTTTTTTTTTTTTCTGGCAGCATAGCAAATTAATACAGACACCTCTCCTTGGTTGGAGCACCCCTCATCCAAATCCTCTCCAGATTACTGCTTTACGGGAGCCTGCAGCCTAGAGCAGCCCCAGGCCCCTAGACAAGGATGAATGATGCCGGGCTGTAAGTCCAGACGCCTTGGTATTTGCACTGCACGGCCTCGCTCAGGCATCGGGCTGAGTAAACTTCAGCCGGAACCAAAGATGTTCCCACCTTCTTCTCTTGCCTTACCCACTTCTTTCATTCCCTTTCAGGATTCACCTGAGGGCCCTCTTTCAAGAAATCACTTGCCTCTACACCTTAGACTCTTTTTCTAGGGAACCAGACCCAACACAATTGGTGATGCAAGATGTTCCATTAGGAAATAAAGGGTATCTTTGGACATGATCGCCCTCTCTTTAGGAATGTCTGCTTCTCACGAACCTTAAAACTGTCTAAAACTCTTCTCATAATGAGCTGTCTAGAAAACATGGAAATGAGAAAGCAAAATGAGGACACAGAAATAACAAATTCAGTTTATATATACATAGTTATGAGATGAGTGTAATATGAACAGTTAATTACTACCGTTAATGGAATTTCAGAAATGAAGGTGCTATTTTAAAACTATTTTGGAGTGAGAAGATACCTGTAAAAATAAATTTAGGTTATGAATGGTTTCCAAAAGCAGTTATTAAGCTATCATAAATGAAATTACAGATAGCATATTCATGTCAGTTCTGGTTTGCATTTTAAGCACACCCTAAGGGACTATTCATATTCCTATCTGAAGAATAAAAATTTATCCTATGATCCCATTTCTGTAAACACCAGTGATAAATCAGCAGGATAGAATATCATCAACTTTTATTGTTTATTATTGCGTTACCTCTCTAAGTGTTCACACAATTCAAATGCTATCAAGCCACTCTGCATGGTTCTCACCACCACATCATCGAGCCCAAACCAACCGCTGTCTCGGCTTCTGAATCCCAGTAATTTCAAAGATTCACAGGCGTTGTTCCCAGGTTTTCTTATGGAAGCACTTTTTGTCCTATGCAGTGATAACAGAAGTGAAATTGGTAAAATCTGCATAGCATAAATTATATTGAATGCATTTATGTTTTTCTTGAAATAATTTAATAACAATTCATTAATTCATTATGTGCCACTAATTATGCTGTGCACCACGACTATAAAGAAATATATCACCCTTCCTCTACAGAATCTCACAGTATCGCAATATTATTCAATGACAGGACGAGGTAACCTGTGTGATAATTAAGGGAATGTACACAGCGTTTGCCCAGGGAAGCTTGCAAAGTGAAAATACTGACATTTGAGATGAGCTTTGGCGAATGAGAAGCATTTTACTGCTAGCAAAAGAGTTAAGGGAATACCTCCCAAACACTAATAGACTCTCTGACGTAAACTTGGATGCTTCAGGGTAGTCAAGAGTAGTAATATAGCATGCTAGATAAGACCACTGACTATGGAATAAGACAACCTACTTTCAGATCCTAGGGGGCTCTCCCTCTTATTAACTGCATGACCATACATGAGTTTTTAAAAAATCTTTCAGTTTTCTAGTCTATAATATGAGATCAATAATAGAATCTGCATTATAGGATTAAATGAGTTAATATTTAAAACATTTATGATTGTAGTAACCGTAAGTGGTATTAATAGTCATGTCCTAATTCCTAAAGCAGACATAGCCAATTAGCTTTTTTGTATAATTCTCCTTCTTCCCTAACTGGCCCTATACAAATGCACTGAAAGAAGCAGTTATATGTTACATGTGATACTTTTTCCCAACCGGGGCTGATTTGACTAACAGTGGACCAGTTTCTAATACCTCATGAATTTTATTCTTTTTCTTTGGAATTTGACTAAGCAAGAGGCCCAGAGACTGGCATTGTCCTTTGTTGCAGTGTCCTGAGCTAGGAAAGTGAATAAGCAGGGGGATCATTAAGAAAGAAAAAAAAGGCAGATGCCAAGAAAAGGAAAAGGTGAAGATGAAATGATCAGCATAGCCCTTGAGAAGGAGAAAGCCGAGAAGACCTATTGCAGCCTTACAATTAATTCCTCCTTTCTTGAAGTCACTTAAATGAATATCTGTTCTTCGCAACTAAAGGAAGAAAAATCCTTGATACTGAACATCTTGCAGGACACAAAAAACCTAAAAAAGCCCCCAAATCTAATGATGCAGCAATCCACAAGGGAACAGAACCATTTTAGCTAGGTACTAAAAATGAAAATCCAAGTGTGATTCACACACCTTTATTTTTACACAGAATTAGTTGTGTTTAAAACAACCTTAGTGTCACAGGTTGAGCTGTCTGCGACCCATAAATTAACAACTGAACTAGATTTAAAATGTCTAACTCTGAAGTGTTTAGAAGTGTTGATCCCTTTAGGGAGTCAGCCAGATTAAATCAGGAGGGTGGGGAAAATATGACATTTAGTTTTTGTGTTTTTAGGTTTATAACTCGAAGTTAAAAATTTACTAACACAGGAAGATACACTCAGACTGAATCCAAAAATTTTGGGTCATTTATTAGAAACTGACTTAATTAAATGTACTATTGGTTATTTTTTTTCTGATGGCAAATCTTACTTTTTTTCCCCTACCAAATAGACTAAATTTTCTGCGGAACTTCCAGGATCTCAGTTGTTTGGGGCTGATGGTGCTTCCAGGCCTAGGTGGGAGCATAACCTGAGCCAAACAGTGCGTTTGGCCTTTTTTAATGCTGTTTGCAAAAAACCCCGTTTCCCCCCAAATTCCCCCTGTTTTGAGTACTTGATAGGGTTATACTTCCTTGTCCAGGTGGTTGAGTGGGGCTTATGACTAGGTCTGGTTAATGTATAATGAATAAAGGAAATATATGTCACTGTGAGGTGAAGCATTTACTTGCCACTGTGGGTCTATCCAAACTCCTTTTCTGCAATCATGACAGCAACAGACAGTGGTTGCCCTTTAGCGTAAGTCCCAGAGTGAGGACGACCAAGAAACAGCCTGTCTTTGATAGCCACGTAGCTTGTGTGAGACATAAAGACTGTTGTTATAAACCCTTGGGATACTAGGTTTTTGTTATCATGCCAAAACTCATCTTTCTTGTGGTCCCAGTGGTCTGTTAAGTGATGGGTTTGTGACCAATTTAGAGTTAGAATAACACTCTGGGTCTTTATGTATATTTCTGGGCGGGGAGAAGCTTCCTCTTTTCCACTGATCTTGGAATTATGAAGATGTAGCCATCGTGCAGCAGGAGGGCCAAGCACGACAGGGAGTGGAACTGGCACAGAGGAAGACAGGAAGAGAAGCGAGACAGGGTTCCTTCTGGTTCAAGAAGCATGAAAAGGTAAATATATGCCATTATTTTTAAATTATATGCACAAAAAGTCCATTTTTTAAATTTTGGGGTTTTTTTTCCATCAATTAAAATCAAGTCCTTAATGATATAAAGATCAAATTTAGACTTCGTTTTTTCCAGCTTTCTTAAGATATAATTGATGCGTAACTTTGTGTAATTTTAAGGTATACAGTGTGATGCTGTGATGGGTGTATTTGTTGTGAAATGACCACAATAATGTTAGTTACACATCCATCTCCTCAAGTTTTAACTTTACTGTTAGAGGCACAATTCAGTTCTTTCTTATGGAAATTAAATGATTTGGTGGCATCTTTACTTACCCCACCTGTTCTTAACTCTGCAAATAAATGTTTCCTTTTATATACAGATGGGGCAAAAGTAGGTTTACATTTGTGAGTATGCAAGAACACAGTATATTCTTGTATTATTATTTATTAATTATTGTATTATTTTCCATATGAACAGCTACAAACCCACTTTTGCCCCACCCTGTCTGCTATTAGCTAACTTTGCAATTGATCTTACTTCACATAAGATAGTATTTTGATGTACTAAGAATTCAATAAAACATAAGCAACCTTTATTAAATCAATTTGTTTATTCAAGAAAAGCTGATCTTGCTATTTCTTGAGTTCAAGACTCTTCCCATGGCCTAAATTCCAGGCACCCGGGAGTCCTAATTGGCCCATTTTGGGCCAAGTGCTCAATTATAATGAACAGGGTCATCGAAGAATATTAGAAATCCCATGAAATCCACATAGAGAAAAAGGAAGGTGTCTAGAATTTGTGGTATAATTCCCCCCAAATAAAGCAGCTGAGTAGATAAAGCAGCAGGTTGTCTATTCCAGGCTGCATTTCTGTTCCAGAAAAATGCCTAATGCCACACAATTAAAGGACACTCATATTTTGCCCAAAATGAAAAAGATCAGCCCCAAACTACCTCAATATTTTGTTCCCACAAGTAGAAATAGACATTAGACATTACTGGGAACCTTTCAAGGACAGTTTTTGTTTTTTTTTAAATTTTTTACACTTTATTTTTTTAGAACAGGTTTAGGTTCACAGCAAAATTGAGAGGAAGGCGCAGAGTTTTTCCGACTATCTCCTGTCTCCACGCACGCATAGCCTCTCTGTTACTTGTATTACTTGGTTAACCTACACAGACATCATAACCACCCAAAGTGCATAGCTTGCCTTAGGGTTCACTCCTTGTGTTGTACATTCTGTGGTTTGGACAAATGTGTCCATCGTTACAGTATCACACAGAGATTTTTCACCACCCTGGAAATTCTTTATGCTCTGCCTATTTATCCCTCCCCCACCCCAACCTCTGGCAACCACTGTTCATTTTATTGTCTCTGTAGTTTTGTCTTTTTCAAAATGTCATATAGCATATATCGTAAAGTATAAAACATTTTTAGAATGGCTTTTTTCACTTAGCAATATGCATTGAAGATTTTGCCATATCGTTTTCTGTGGTTTGATAGCTCATTTGTTTCAGGCACTGAGTAATATTTTATCGCACAAACATTATTTATCCACTAACCTACTGAATGACGTCTTAGTTGCTTCCAAGTTTGGGCAATTATGAAAAAGCTGCCATAAGATCTGTCTGCAGGTTTTTATATAGACAGCTTTCAACTCCTTTGGGTAAATACCAAGCAGTGTTATGGCTGCATTTTGTGGTAAGTGTATGTTTAGTTTTGTAAGAAACCAGCAACTGTCTTCCAAGGTGGCGGTACCATTTTGCATTCTCACAAGCAACAAGTGAGAATTCCTGCTGCTCCACATCTTCACCAGCATTTGAAGTTGTCAGTGTTCTAGATTTTGACCATTTTAATAGGTGTGTGTAGTGGTATCTCATTGGGCTTTTAATTTGCTTCTCCCTGATGACATATGATGTAAAGTATCTTTCCATATGCTTATTTGTCAACTGTTATCTTCTTTGGTGACATGTCCATTAAGGTTTTTGGCCCATTTTTTAATTAGCTTTTTTGTTTTCTTATTGATGAGTTTAAAGAGTTCTTTGTATATTTTGGGTAAAAATCCTTTATCAGATCTGTCTTTTGCAAATACTTTCTTTTCGTCTGTGGCTTACCTTCTCAATCAGTTGCCATTGTCTTTCATGGAGCGGAAGTTTTTAATTTTATGAAGTCCCACTTACTATTTCTTTCATGGATTGTGCTGGTGTTATGTCTAAAAAGTCATCACTTTCTAGATGAGACTGAAGATCATCTAGAGTTTTACCTGTTATATTCTAAGAGTTTTATAGTTTTGAATTTTATATTTATGTTTATAATTCATTTATATCTCATTTAATAAGTCACTTTATTAAATGAGACAATATAGTACTGGCTGTTAAGTACAAAAGGAAAATATAGCATAGAGTGATTTTACTATGTATAAATGTACCACTTTTTGATGTAAAATGTAGTGACTGTAGTTGATGACACAGTACTATAAAATTGAAATTTTCTAAGAGAGTAAAACTTAAACATTCTCACCAAAAAATAAAAATAAAAGATAAATATGTGAGGTGACGTATGTACTAACTAGTTGGGAGTCATAATATAAACATATTTAAAATCGCCATGATATATGCTTTAAATATCTCACAATTTTATTTGTCAATTATACCTCAATAAATCTAAAATAAATAAATAAAATAATCCTTTTTGTTTAGGCTGAATCTCTAACTCGTTATAAATTTAACATACAAAGCCCAGAATTATAAAGAACAAATCAAGAATAAGTAACTTATGACCTCTTCCTCCCTAATGCTAAAGAACTAGATCCTGATAAACCTGCTTCTTAATATATTTTTTGGCTTGAAAAAGGAGGAGGAAACTTTAAGGAATGTCCTAAGTTCCCCTCCAAAAAATATATGAAGCCAGGGCTAAAGATGAGGGGACCAATGGACAGTAATGATGAAATTACTAGGAGGACAAATTTCTTTCCAACAATGTAGATATGGGAGAAAAAAAACTGTACGTAATAATCAAATGATCAGAGCAAGGAACTGTGATCCTTGGGATTCCGTCCATAAAAGGCGAACTCGAGATCTTAACCAAGATTCTCAAGGAGGCTACTGTAGTCCCAAGTTAGTAGCACCTGAATCTCAGCGGAGACAGAAACTAGTGGCATCTGGAGGAAAAGATCCCCCTTCATGCCTGTAGACTTCTCCTCTACACATACTCAGAAAAAACGCCCCCAAACACATAAGGAGGTAAATACCAGGAATGACCACAGAAGCAACAGGAAACACCCTCTGTGACCACTGAAATTAGAATTAGCAGATACAGGATGGAAACGACTCTATGCGAAAACCTTAATAAGATACAGGACAATATCAAAAAAATAAGCAGGAAGCAAGAGGCTGTCAAGAAGGCCTGGGGGGATTCGGATAAGAGTGAAAAAGAACCTTAATAGCTAAAATGTACAATCGCTGGAAACAATAACTCAATGATAGATTAAAAGTAGATTTTAAAAGTATGTGATGTTTGTGGCATTTGAATTGGAATGTGAAGAAATCACGTTGAATAGAGTACACAGAGACAGGAAGATGGAAATATAAAGGAGAAAAAAGGAAATATGGAATTTTGAAAGAGATGGCCTAATATACACCTAACCAGAAATCTAGAAGTACAGAACAGGTAAACTGGAAGAGAGGCAATATTTAATTAGAAAACATATAAGGATTTTTCAGAAAAGTAAAGAGGCAGAAATTTATTCTTCAGAAAGCCCAATGTATTGCATTCAGAAAAAGCTTTTAAAATTTACATCTAAACACTTAACAGAAAAATGCAGAACATCAAATACCAAGAAAAGATCTTAGAAGTAGCCAATCAGATAAAGCAGATCACTCATGAAGTCCTAAATATTAAATTCACTGCAGTCTGTACAACATCAATGAAAAAAAGATCCGTAAACAATGGCATCATGTCGCTAAATAAATGAGTAAAAAAAACAATATAAATCTAGAATCTTATGCCTTAGCTCCTGTCCAAAGATGCTGAACATACCTCTGAATATTCACGCCATTGTGTAGCGCTCTCTGCACGAGCCAGAGCTCCCTCCAACCCTCGCTTTAACTGGCAGAGAGTTACAGAAGTGGTGACCTGAGCATTCCAGACTTAAGAGCTAGGAAGCCTGGCAGCATCTGCTTTTGTACATTTGGAAGCCCTGGGATCCTCCACATAAGCAGTCCAGCCGCCCTCCTCCAAAGGCCACATGGCAGAAAGAGGCCATATAGAGAAGTCAGGTGGAAAGAAGACCTTGGGAGCACATGGAGAGAGAAAGAAACCCAACCATTTCTGGCTGACTATTAGCCACGCCCGGGGGCCCAGCTCTCACAGTCAAGGCTCCAGACGTGTAAATGAAGCCATCTTGAACTTCCCAGCCTCAGACACTACCTTACTGAAATGGTTAGCAATCCCCAAGCAAGATCAACAAAAGAACCACTTAGTAAGGCCTCTCCCAAAACCACAAAATGGTGAGAAATAATGAAATGGTTGTTGTTTAGAGGAGTTTGATATGCAGAAATAGTAACTGAAGCACTGAGTAAAATTATATTTTAAGAAAAAGTATGCACAGATAAATGGAAAGACATCCCAGGTTCATGGATTAAAATAATTAATATTATTAAAATGTCCATACTACCAAAAGTGATCAATAGATTCAATATGATCCCTATAAAAATCCCAATGGTATTCTTTAGAGAAATAGGGAAAACATTACTAAAAGTCATATAAAACCTAAAGACAGCCTGGATAACCAAAATAATCTTGAGCAAGAAAAACAAAACTGAAAGCATCACACTTTCTGATTTCAGAATATATTACAAAGCTACACAACAGTATGGTACTGGCATAAAAACAGACATACAGACAAATTGAAACAAATCAGAGAACCTAGAAATAAATCCACACATCTATAATCGGCTGATCTTTGACAAGGGTGCTAAAAACACAGTAGAGAAAGGATATTGAGTTCAGTAAATGGCTTTGGGAAAAGTGGATATCCACATGCAGAAAAATAAAACTGGACTCTTACCTGAAACGATATACAAATTAACTCCAAATTGTTTAAAGACTTAAATGTGATGACTGGAAGGGAAAACAAAACTGTCATTGCCTGAATGTGATGTAAGAGTAAACACAGAAAACTTGAAGGAATCCTCAAAAAACATTAGAAATAATTAGAACATTTAGAAAGATGCTGGCTTCAATGCCACTGCCTAAATTCACTATATTCATTTATACACCTATCTCCAACAAATGAAATTTTTAAATACCACTTATAATAGCAGCCTAAACTCTAAAGTATCGAGGAAGAAGACTAGCAAAGCACACGTAGTGCCTATGTGGTACCTTCTAGAACATGTCATTGGAAGACATTAGATACACCAATAAGAAGCATATATTATTGCAATAGCTTAAAAGACTCAATATGGTAAAGGTTTTATTTTTCTCCAGGTTGACCTATAGTCAGAGGCAGTTACAATCAAAGTTCCAATAAAGTTTGTTCTGTGGACCTTAACAGGCTGATTCTATTTCATATAAATGGAAAGGTTTAAAAAAAAAAAGTTCCCCTAAACAAGAGTATGATATGATTTACCTACCAGGTATCAACTTATTATAAAGCCATAATTATTAAAACGGTATTAAATTGGGTCTAATGTAGATAAAAAGACAAACCAGTGGAACGGCTCAGAATAAAGAAATCTGTTATAAGACAGAGAAAGCATTGCAGATTGTTCGGGAAAGAAAACATCATTTAATAGCAATGCTGGGAGAACATGTTACCTACATGGAAAAAAATTAAATTCCTACATCACACTGTATGTAAAAATCAATTTCAGATGAACTGAAGACATAAAATTCAAACTTTTAAAATTATGTGATAATAAAGTGAAAAAATTTATCATTCAGGAGATAGGCGATTTTAGAGCCAGGATAAAAAGCACTAACTATAAAGA
The DNA here is from genome assembly GCA_004026545.1 of Mormoops blainvillei. Classification (NCBI taxonomy): domain Eukaryota; kingdom Metazoa; phylum Chordata; class Mammalia; order Chiroptera; family Mormoopidae; genus Mormoops; species Mormoops blainvillei. The sequence goes on along the minus strand of PVJD01003729.1, from coordinate 53,058 downwards.
AAATTATAATAATTTAGCACATAAATATGAAAATACAGATCACAAACTGACAAAGGATTAGCCATGAGAATGTGATAAGAAGTGCTACAAATCAAGGTAAAACTTCAAAATGAGCAAAGAAAGTAACAGATATTTTACATAGAAGAAAACACAGATGGATAACAAGAAATTATGAAAGGTGTCACTTTCATCATAATCAGAACAGTGTAGATTAAAACCACATGAGATCCATTTTACACCCATTAGATTTTCAAAATCACAAAATCTGACAATATGCAAGGCTGGAGAAGACAAGGAGCAATAATAGGAGATTAGTTTTCTAGTTATTTACTCTAAAGAAGTACTTGCTCAAATACACTTTGAGTCAAAAATAGTTATAACAGTACTGTTTGTAATAGGAAAAGAAAAAAAAAAAGAAAGAACCCAAATGTCCATCAGTAGGAAAATAGAAAAACAAAATATGTAGTTATTCAATAGAATATTACATAGAAGTGAAAATGAATATGCACAAATATAAACGAGAAAGCAAGACCACAGGACTATATGTGGTAGAACACCACATTTACTTTTATCAAGCACAAAGACATTGCACAGAGATGAATAAAAATATATGATAAAGCTAAAATAAATATAAACAAAAAATTACCTAAAACTTCCACGTAGTGGTTAACTTTGGTGTGAAAGAAGAGCGATTTTGAAGTGAGGCTGTGGGTGGGCTAGGGGAGGGGCGAGTGAGGAGACACGGTCGTGTGGATGATAACCTATTTCTTAGGATAAGTTATGTGCTAGCTTTACCAGTTGGCCCAGTTTATTACTATGTGATTTGACATAGACTTTACAAATATTCTTGTGTCTGACTCACATGTTACATTTAAATAAGATAATCTTCAAATCAAGAGCGTTATATAGAAATGACCATTCTTTTTCATGAGCGACTCTTTGTATCTAACTCTCAAATATTTCTTGTATGAGGCAAAATGCTTCTATTTAATAACTTTCCCCTTTGTTACTGTCAAGAAGTCTTTTCTGGATTACAATGAAATGACTTGCATCTTTCCCCCAGAAATCATTCGACATGCAGGGACATAATGCAATAAAGATCTTTAATTTTCATAGTCAGACTATGTTTTGACCTCAACTAGTTTTTATCTTTATTATGTCATGAGGTATGGATTGCTTCACCACGTCTCTGTTTCCATAGAAAATGTTCAACTGGCTTTGAGGAAAGCATGTTAAAGAAATACAGTGATGTGGATTCTTATCTGATGGTTTTGTGCCCCACCGGATGGAGAAAATGCATCTACCACATCTAGCACTGACAGTAACAGGGCATATTATACCAATTTAGCATTGTCAAAAGTATAGAGGAATTAATAATATAACTTACATTTCCAAAAATTTATTCATCAATTTTTAAAATTCACCTAACCTTTTTTTAGTATGTTCTATGTTCTACTTTTGTTAAATGATGATAAATGGGAAAAAGTACTTAATAATACTAAAGTATGATATAAGATATGCACAAAGAATGGGCTGACAGAGAAGCAAGTGATGCCGCTGGGAGATCTTAGATGTCTTGACAGGTAAGGAAAGAGCTGAGCTGTCACTTAAAAAATGAACAAGAGCTCTCCAGTTAAGCATGGTAGAAAAAGAATTTTCTAAGAGGGAGATCATGTACTAAGGCAAACAAATGGAGAAGAAAAAAAGTTCAGCACTTTTTGTCCCATTGAACTGATGACAAATGATCATCTTCTCACTTCATAGGAATGCTAGCCAAAATGTCACACACACACACACACAGTGGAGGAACTGAAAATATGGGGAGGAAAGTCCCCTAGATCTGGAAACAAGTGAAAAAGAATCTCAAAAAGCTAGAATGCTCTTCTTTCCCGAGGGAACAAAAGGAAGTGATTCTATTGGTATTCCCATCCTGGTCAGCCTCCCCCACCCCACCCCACCAACCATGCGCCCACACCAGGTGTGTGGGGAATGGCACTTAACATATATTAGATACAGCCTCCAGCTGTTAGCTGGAACCAAGTCACAAAATTGGAGTCTCCAAAAGGCAGCATTGTCCATGAAATGAGAGACAACAAAAGCAACTCAAATCTCTTCGAACATTCCAGCAAGACAGCAACAAAGAAGCACATAAAAGCTGCTCTGGGTGGGAGGGAAGGGGGAAAGTTGATCTGATCAAAAATTATAACCAATACTTGAAAATGAATTTCTAAGAGTAAGAAAGAATGAAATTAGTATGATAGACAAGGTGCCAGATTATACCATGCTAATAGATATGACAGTAATCATTATGCTAATAGATGATACAGGAAACTGAATGAGACCATGAAAGGAGTATGTTTACAAGGACTGAAGAATTAAAGGAAGGCATAAGAGGCATAATGAAAAAACAAAAACAAAAAATGGGAGCTTGGAAAATGAAGATTTTTAAAATTTAGCAATAGCTGTCTAGAAATGAGAATTATGATGATAGAAATGAACAGTTTAAACAACTGATAGAAAAATTGGTAAGATATATGATAAATCTAAGGAAGTTATCCAAAATATAACATATAAAATAATAAAGATTAAGATTAAGAAGCTATGTTTAATCCATTTATATATATTTAATATAATTGATGATTTTATTTATATCAACTTTTCTCTTTAATGTCACTGTGCTGTTTTCTTTTCTTTCTTTTATCTCTTTGCCACATGAACATTTCCTGTTTCCTTTTTGCTTTTGTGTTATTTATTATTTATATTCAATACCAAATTTTTAAAAAATCTCTTAAATTTTACTTTATCATGTGAGCTCATTAATTTTATCTATTTATTTATTTTGTTAAGAACATGTGAGTAGTACATTTTTGTGAGCCCTTATATTAAAAAAAAAGAAAGAAAAACTCCTTTGTTGTGTGATAACCCTAATTCCACAACATCTTGCCTTCAAAACTTTGAATGTTTTTGTCCATTTTTTCTCTTAATACTGTGCGGCAACAAATGAGACTGAGGCTAGACTGGTTTTAGTCCTTCTTGCTTAAAGTGTTTCTGCTGAATGGATGCTGATAGAATTATATTTATTTAAACAAGCACTTCAATTTTCCATGTTATATCTAAGTATGGATTTTTTCATAAATTTTGTCCAGCAAACATTCAGTAATATCTAACTCACAGTTTTAATCAAGATCAGAAAATTATGTTCAACTGTACCTTTGATTAATCCTTCATTTACAGCTGTTTTGATTTCTTCTTTGATGGTATCTATAATTATTAGGTTATATCACTTCAAATGATTTCTTATCATACCTTTCCATCTCAGCTTGTCATCTTTGTATCTCATCTTGTTGTCCTTTTTTTAACAAAATTTTATTTGTAATTACAGCTTACATTCAGTATTATTTTATATTTCATCCTGTTGTCCTTTTATATTTTCTTAGTCTATCTTTTCCTGATGGCTTTCTCAGAAATTTTGCTTACTAGATACTACTAAATTTACAAAACAGAATTCTATGATATTCTTCAGGAAACTAATTCTCATTACTTAGATTTCCGTGAAATGTCAGGATTAGCTTATTCTTAATTTCTGTTTTTTGTCATTTTTGTTTTTCTTTTAAAATTTTGGTATTGATAAGTTTTTTTTTTTTTACCCTTAAGACACCAAGTAAAATTTTGTTTTTTTTCTTATTCTTAAATGAATATTCATCTATCCATTTTCAGTTTGGTAGCCATTTGACTCTCTTTCTCAGGTTCAAATAGTAGGTCCATGTGCATTGTTTTTAAACCAATTCTTAGGGTTCAGTCATTTTTCCTGAGTAAAATTCCTCTTGTCTAAGGTCTAACTTTCTTCTACCTGTGCCAACTGGATTTCCAGTGCTTTGAATCAACTGAGTGTATGAAAGTGTACACTCCCACCATGCATTTCTATTAGGGCTCTTACGGCCTTTTTCTTTGTCCCTATACTTGCATGAATTTCGTTTTTGACAATGCAATAGGCTGCCTCCAAATTCTCTCTACATTCAGCTCTGTTGTTTCTGAGGGATGTGTTAATACAACAAAGGAGGTGCAAAGGAACACTGATCTAATCACTTGCAAAGTAATATCCGTGTATTACAGAGATATAAATGTATATTTTCATTGGTATGTATAGACTATGGGATCAGAAAATAGGGGGCAGGCAAATTGTTATTTCTATCACATTCTGGCAAATGAAGCTGCTTTGTTTTATGATGTAAGGTACCTAACAGTCACAAATTATTTTATTAATCCTTTGCGGTCCACCCTACAGACAGTACAAATACTAGATTCTAGCAACAGGTTACTAGTCGAAATCAGTTTTTAGGAGTAAGTTATAACAGTACGCATAACTGGATCATGTCTCTGTGCCTATATTCTCTCTCACTGCTCTAACTCTAGGGAAAGTTTGATTTCTCCTCCCAGCCACAACCCAACACTTCTGCCAACACAGTGAAAAATAACAACTGATTCACTTCTCAGTTTCTAGCCTTGCAGTTCCAACTAAATAAAGGATGGCTACATGGAGTCACAATTGGAAATAGAGCTATGTGAGTGCACACCAAGCTTGCACTACTTGCTAGGTATTGGGGTAGTTGTAAAAATTCTTGATCTCAGTCTTCTCTCTAAGAAAATGGAGATGAGGTGGTGAGGAGATTGAATGAGATAATATAGGTAAGGAACCTGATATATAGTAGTTTCTCAACTAATAGTAGTTATTTCAATTGAATGTCTGAAATTGTTCCTCCCTCTTCTGGTTTTTCAAAGAAAAAAAAATCTCTTTATAACTAGGAAATAGAAAGATTCCCTTCTACCTTTTTCATTAGGAAAAGAAAATAGTGTTAAATGAAAGAACCAGCATTGAGATCAAGATTACTATTGCTCAGTGTGCCCTATTTATTGTTAGCATTTCATTTCGGATTTCATTTCTGGCTGGTAACTCAGAACATATACAGTTGTCTTACTGGTGGGGATTTGCTTAATTATAGACGTTAGGAGAGTAAGGAATTCACCTATATGGCAAATACAGACTTCAATTTAATTTGGTGGAAAGGTCATCTTTATTTTTTTCCTACATTAACAGAACACTCTTAAATACGGAAATTAAAACCACCATACCATATCTTTGTAATAAACCATATCATAAATTCTTTGAAAGCCAGGAATAGTTGTGCCTCTTTTGTGTGAATTGTATCACCGAGTATACTTTTGGGCCCATTAGAGCTAAAACTGTACCCTTTATGGATCCACATTTTATCTCTATATTTAACATATTTCATGATATTTTAATACCGATATTTAAATACAAGACATCTGATTACACCTGGTATCATTTAAGTTTCTTTGTTTACCATCAAGTCAGTTGGAGATATTCAGATCTAACTCACCAGGTGAGGTATAAAGGTATGTTCCTTTTGGTTGTGGTACGAGCTGTGCTTTTATGATCTATCTCAGACCCCAGATTCTTTTTATCAGGGTGTGGAGAACAAGGTAGAAATACAGTGACTGGCGCCTGGAAGGGACGTGTCGATGGTTGATGAATATGAATCAGAGGGCTGGCGGAGAGCACCGCGTGGGACGTGTCTTGCCGTGTTTTTATAGATGTCACCAGAGACGGGTCAACTGGTTGGACCTAAACGAAGACAAAATATAGAGGGTCTTATATTTTAATAGCAAAAGATTCCAAGTATCAGCATATTTCTAAGCCAATTTTCTGAAAATTTGAAGGAATGTAGTTTTAATACATTTCTATATACATTGCTGGCTGACTAGGCACTGCATTAACTTACAAAAGAGCACAGCACTTGGTCTCTTTTTACAAAGTCTTTCTGAAATCTAGGTTCCCTGTCCTTTGTTATAAATAACTGAGCAACACTCTTAATTGTAGGCAACAACATGACCTAGAAAACAAAATAGACATTTTACATAATTTCTAATTAAAACTATTGTTAGATCAAGTGATCCTTAGAAACTAGAAAAACAAGATTATATTTACTTAAGTGTTTCACATGAGAATGGCTAATACTCCAAATAACTAACACAAGTCCAAAATTTCAAAGTGGATGGAAAATATTTATAAAAATTAAACATTTATAATATATTTTCTCCCCAACTTTTATTCTTCATTTACCTCTCATGGTAACAACTGGGAGAAAGAGAAGCACATGGAGGAGAACTGCGGCCCGAGGACAGGGAACGTTGAGTAAATATATCTTCTGAATGTACATTGATACATCGTTACTCACCTCGCAAATAGTGTTGTATATATTGAATTCTTTAAAAACCCCTTCCCCAGAAGGACTGTTTTATAATTAAATATAATCATATTTTCAAAATTAAAAATATTTTAATTGATTAGCCTCCTTTTCACCTTTAAGGTAGAAATCTTGAATCATATGAATGTCCAATGCCTGGCATCAATTCTATCATGTTCAACATATGCTTTTGTTAACAAATATTACAAACAAAGCAATACAAACATCAGATAAAAAAAGCTTTCAAATAAAGCAGAGATTCATTTTGAAATGAGATGCAATATGCTCCAAATCATCACTTAATTATTAATAACACTGTAAGGTTTTTTAAAGTATTAGAGAAGAGTTCCTTTGCTGTTTTATTAAATATCTGTATGTGCTTCATCTTTTAGGACCATGTTTGATGACCTACGAAGTCTATAAGAAGGAAATCACCAGTTATTAATATTTACCTTTAATTGTACAAGCACCGGTGAGCTGAAAACTCCTGGAGGGTAATACAAGGATATTCGAGAATCCATGCTTGGCTTGAGAGTGAGGCCTTTCTTTGTTACCATGAAGGACTCTTTCTTCAAACAAGACACAACAGAAAAGATACCCAACTTGTACACTTTCACTTCAGCACAGGTGCCCTGTATGGATTGAAGGGATTAAGACACAGACATTAACACAGCACTGTTCTGGGAACACATACTCTACACACTCTGTGGTTGTGAAGAACACCTATATGCTGTTCCTAGGATCTCCCACAACTGAGCATAATTAGGAGTTTCTCTATTTCAGACTACATGATAGAAAAGAGAGAAATCAATTTATTTTTAGATTTAAAATGAATTCCAAAAAGACCATGTATATGCATAATGGGCAATTGCATTCAATATTTTTAACAAATATTAATTACTTCTGGAGTTCTATTCTCCTTTAGTTAGCCAGAATGGACTTGAAATATTGGCCTTGATCCAGAAGATTCAACACTGCTTTAGGATTTCCAAGGACTGTAAGTTCATTGGGTAATTTAAATACACACTACAGAACCTGTACTGTCAGCAAATTCTTCCTTCGGGCTAGGCACAGTCTCTTAGTCAAGTCTATTCTCTGTGTCTTTCCTCCCTGCAATGGGAGCAGTTGACTACAAAGGGAAGCATTTGTGTTTCTTTTGTATATAAGGACATTTAAATCTGTAATGCATATATGCAGGCACATATTCAAGCTTATTTTTATTCCATATAAAGGAACTGTATGTAAATGAAAGCACTATCTACTCATAATCACCAAAGCTTAAAATGAGAAGGAAGACAGAAGTAGTTGGATCTATTCATGCTTTTCTGAACCTGGCTCCACCCTGGCATGAGTAGATAATCACACCGACACACACACAAACATTTCAGGAACAATGACAATGCAAGCTAATCTATCATTTGAAAACTGACTAAGGAAATGATTTCATAATATCACTGCATGATCCGTCGCTGGGAAAATCCAGGGCATGATGAATGTTCCTAACTGGCTGGAGGGGAAGGGTGAGAGGCATGAAGGGAAGGTGTTCTGGGAACCAGTGGTGGTTGCCTTGCATTTCAAGCACGTTTGGCAGATGCTGGGGATTTTTAACCGGGGGAGTGTCATAAACGGAATGGTGATGGTTGTTTATCTGGCCCCAGAATTACAATTCTTAAACGTCATATATATGAACCACATAAAAAATTGGAAATAATCCAGAGCTTAAATTTTCTTGGGCTAAAAAGAGGGATGGTCACCATTAGAATACTGTAAAGAGAAAAGTGTATGCTTTTATTTTTTCCAGTAGGCAATGGCTCTCTCTCTCACTTTCTCTCTCTCTTTTTTTTTTTTTTTTTGCTCGCTTGCTTTGATTGTTCATTTGCTAAACATCTTGTGTACCCACTTTGTGAAAAGCATATGTGCCTCGGCAGCTTTTGCTTTTATGACAGCCAGACAGAATGGCCAAGATTAAAAAGCCCCAATCAAGAGCTGTTAAGCTTACATGCTTCCTAGACTGAATAGAAAATATATTAGTTGCAGGAATTGGAGTAAATAACTAGAGCAGGCTTAACTTTCATATTTAACTGTCTGACCTTATTTGTAACTCAGAAAAGACCAAATCAGAAAAGGAAGAGATGTACTATAAGGAATTTCTTATATGCATGGAATTTTTCCACATGTATTCCCTGCCCTCCTCTTCAAATAATGACAGTTTACATAAAGCTAAAAAGACAAATATTTAAATTGTTTCAAAGTAAGTTCAGTGGCCCACAGCAGAACCTTAAACCTTTGTTCCCATCAAATCTATGCCAAGTTTAATAATTGTGCATATTCTTTTTTCAAAATATATGGATTTGTGACCATAGAGGTACATAGAGTTATACTGTAAAGTGTACCATGGAAAAATGATCATTTTTACCTCCTAGCATGTGTTTTTATGCTTCCTTTTATCTTTTTTTTTTAATTGTCCTTACTGGGAATTGAACTGGCTACCTTTTGGTTCACAGGCCGACACTCACTTCACTAAGCCACACCAGCCAGGGCTCCTTTTATCTTCTTATGTATTTTCTCATTTTATCCTTATGACCCTATCATGTAGATAGTATTATTTGTTCATTTTTCAGAGGAAGAAATTGAGTCATAGCAAGGTTATATAATTTACAAAAATTCACATAGCAAGAAAGGATAGGAACCATATTTGAATGCTTCACAACTCACATCCTAACAACCACATATACTGTCTTCCATGTACGGACTGAACGCAATTTACAGACTTAATAACTATCTCAAGGCATACACACACACACGCAATTGTTCATTTTAGTATATTATCCCAACCCGTGAATGACAAAAATGAAGGTGTTATCATTGGGGGACTCTAATATTCTTAAATTTTGCAGAGATCCACCACGATAAAAGTCTTGATCTAAAGCTAGTCTAACTAGACTAGCTTTATTGAACACTAGAGTGACCCAGTGTTCAATAAGGCATAAAGCCGATTAAGCCATGGCATTGGTTTTGGTTCCCAGGTGAAAATATAACATTTGCTGGGGGCCTAGACCCAAGTTCGCCATTCCTAAATTTGTCCAATAATTTCTGTCCTTTGATCTTTGTGGATGGCAAAAAAAAGCATGAATGCACTAGCATAAATCTATCAACCCTTTCATTTGTTACCAATGAGTAATTATATCAACCTGATACTCTAATCTGATAGTACCACAATCTGGTAGTCTGAGCAACATTGAGAAGAGGAGTCAAACAGCAAGTGTGGGTGGAGCCGATGATTTACCAACCTTGTAACTTCCTCTCATTCCTTCCAGGGAACTTGGGTTTAGGTAGCTTGATTGAAGGTTTATATCAGACACTTTCACCATGATGTCTTTGTAATTTCCCCTATAACATGCGGTAAATGGAATTGCGATACATATTGGAAATGGGATTTTCTTTTCCATGTTTGAACACTCAACAGTGATGACATTGCTGACCAACTCTTCATTATCACTCACTATTAAAGAGCTCATGCTATTAATTATTTGGCATTCTAGATGTTGCAGAAGGTATGATGGCGCTGTGATGTAACAAGCCACTTGGGGGCCCATATCATCACTGAGCACATCCAGGTACCTGCAGGGGAAAAAGAGGACGTAATTTTTGTAAATATTTGATTTATGTATTTTATGGGTAAATATATAACAGCAGAAGCCCTAGGATCTCATTGTCTTCATGTGAATCCCAGTTCTCCCACTTACTGACTCTGCGACCTTGTGTAATCTACTCAATGTCTCTGTGCCTCAGTTTCCTCAACAATAACATGGTAATAAAATAATAACCAATTTCGCAGGAAGGCTGTGAAAATTCAATGATCTGTTATACATTAAGTAATTCAAAATATGTTCCTAGAACATAGTATTACATATATTAGCTATTATTATTATTGTTACTATTGTTATTACTATTGAGTGGTTGATTCATTCCCCAGTTTTGTTCGTGTCACAGTATGAATCAGAGGAATGCTGAAGCCTCTTAATGAACCAAGTACTAACACCTGAATAGTTTCTTAAATTACAAGGGGAGTAAATGCATAACTGATTGGAACTGTCTAAAGAAACTGGATCAAATATTGATGTTTATTCCATTTTTCAGAAAAACTGAGGAAGGTACAAAAGTACCTTATGACAAAACAAGGTAATTAGAATATTTACGATCCTCAGTAATCAATCCAATATCATGTTTTAACCAAAAGCTTATTTTGGCTATTTGTATTACTCTTGATTTTTATACCATCACTGTCACCAAAGATTTTACAGTCTTATAGAATTGAATTCGAATTTGAGATCAGTTGCTTACTGTTTTTTTGACCTTACACATCAATAATTACTATAAAAATAGCTAATAGTTTAGTTCTTTCTATGGACCAGGTTTAAGGCTATATGTTATTTCATTTATTCCTGACACTATGGGATCAGGCAGGTACATCATCACCATTTTATAGATAAGGAAACCAAGGTTAAAGAATTTTAACTTGCTGAAATTGCACAGATGGTAAGTTGTAGAATCAATAATTGAATTCATCTATCTTTAACACAAAAGCTCAGACTTTCTAATATAATATCATACTTCCTCAAATCATTCCAAAGACCCAGGTTTTTTTATGCTTTATATACTGAAACTAATATCTAATCCACAATAGTGGGAATATTAAATGAGATAAAATATCTCAACTTCTTATAAAATAGGTTAGAATAAAATGAGTGCTCAATAAATAGTAGATCTCTACATTAAAATTGCCAACCTGAGTTTCTCCTCTTCTTGCTCCTCCTCATTTTATACCAGTGAAATGATCGAAATATAGAGAATGTCAAAGAGAAATTAGAAGATCTAGATTTAAAATACAACATTAATAATCCATTTTAGGATTATCAGGTCTTAACTATTTTTCAGTTAGTGGTGATTTGAATTACATAGTGTACTTTAACAGAGAAATCTAAAAAATATGTTGAAATTGCCAAGAGGGTTATTTATTCATGTTTATAAATCTGAACCCATAAAGTTAGAAGGAACAGAAAATTTCTCAGTCCACTGGTGTATTTAAGTGTTCTTCGATGATGGTGATGATGGTAATTCAGAAAATGAGAAACGCTTTCCAGTAGAGGATAGAGTGACCCAGTGTTCAAGAATGACTTCAAGAATGGCTCTCTTCCATGACCTGGGAACCATTTCAATAGACTCTTACAAAAGACAAATGAAGTCAGGTGAGGAGACCTATAATGCTTTCATTTTCCCTAACCCTAATTAAATAGATCAGGTCTAGCTGCTAAAATAATCACATGGATTTATTCTAATTTTGTTCCCCTTTGAATGTGTACACACTAGGACAACTACACTAGGAGACATAGGCTTTTTTCAAAAAGCTAGTCAGGCAGGAATCACAACATATTCTGAGCTAGGTTTTGTTTATGACACTCATCTTTTACATGGCATGATGGCCTCCTAGACTGAGAGATTGCAATGAGTAGTCATCTTAAACGTGCAAACTAAGTGCAATCGTTTCGAAGGCCCCAAAGAGGAAACCAGTAGCTAGGAAACACCTAAAGGAGGTGTGAGAGGGAGTGATTCAGCAATGACTCATTAGTTGAAGCTTTGAGTCATTTCTGAGGATCTGAAGTGTTAATGTTTTTCTCGAGTGAAATGCACAGCCACTTTTGACTGCTTCAACAGCTGTTTTGCAAGGGCAGTAATTCTTTCAGACCATGAGGGTCTTTCATGCATTGAATGTACTTCTGGCACACCTACAGAAATTTATTAGATTTTCAGACCTAACTCAACCTCTTCATTTTATAAATGAGATGACTAAAGTCAAAGTGAGTGAAATGACTTGCCTGCTATCACAGACTCATTTGTGGTGTTGTCCTGAAATGGTAGTGTACATTTGAAAGGGTATCACACACAGTGGCAGCGAGCGGCTACGTGAAGATTGGTGGTGTGGGGGAGAAAGTAAGAGTTGCTGGGGCACAGTAAATAAACATACTAACATTAGCTGAGCATGAACATCTGCAAAGTGGCACAGTGCTGGAGCCGTTTCTCATTTGACCTTACCAAGTAATCCCAGAAAGCATATATAATTTCTAAAGAAGAAAATAGGGCTAAGTAATAAAATAAGTTGCCCAGGATCATAGAACTAGTTTGTGATAAAACAGGGGATAAAATGTAAGTCTGTCTGACTCCCAAACCAATGATTTTATTTTTTCTCTACTATCCTCCATTGCCTTCTAAGGGTGTTATTTTTGCTGGGGAAACATGGGTTGTGAATATTTTATTTGAACAAATATGGATAAGTACCCACGTGTATTGGGGAGATAATTTATAAAATAGATCAGTCTTTCACACTTTATGTAATGATAGTATTTTTGAAAATCTTTTGAAAGCTCTGGACAAAGGAGATTAAATTGGTGTGAAAATATACATTTAATTTTAAGAACCTCCCCAAACTTTTCCATCATCTCCCTAGAGTTCTCCAGACACAGGTTAAGAATTCATGATTTTTTATAAATAAAATAAATCTGAGAATTTACGTAAGAATGTAAATAAAATAAACCTGATGTTGGAAAATTCTCTCCTTAATTTGGAACACTCTGCAGCCTCCTCATTTTTTCTTATTATAATTGAAAGAATTGTGATTTTAAAGTATCCCTACTGGGGACAATGGTACATTTTAACTACTTTCTCATATGATCAATTCCTTCCTCCTTTAAAGAAACATTTAATACGTTTGTTTTCTAAAGCTATAAGAGACAAACAATATTAACCATATTAGCCATGTAAATTTTTATGGAGTAATTTAAACTCAATTACTGATTTACAATATATTTTGGAGATATGCAATGGAAATATAAAACTTTATTAATGTGTAAATACTAACAATACTGACTACAGAAACACATATAAGCAGCAACTCTCACACTGATTGCATTTACTTACTCCTTTTCCACCATGTTGTTTTTCTGCTTTAGGCTCTCTGAATCATTGGGAAGAAGACTATTCACATATTGTTTGGCTATGTCACACATTATTAAGGATGTGGTAGTCTCTTCTCTTTGGTTTTCTGAGCTCTCTTGAATTTCTCTTTCTGTTGTCACAATGATGTCATGCGTCTCCTCCCTGCTGCCATTCATGTTCTCAACAGTCACGTGTGCTATTTGTTTACTGGCTCCATTTTCTGCATTATCTGGGAACGTTTTGTTCTGTGACTCTTCTTGCCCTGTTACATCTCCATTCAATGATGTATTATTTTCTTTTTCCCCTGGTTCCAAACTCCTGTGTGTTTTATTTTCCTTTAATGGGCTCTGGTTTGTGTAATGACTTCCCCCACCATTTGTGGGGGAAACAGCAGCTGTTTCTATGACATTTTGTTCCTGTCTTGCAGCCATGTCTGTTGCTCTGACATCCTGAATGGTGGGCATTGTCTGCTGTGGAGTGCATTCATCACGCGTGCCGCCTAAGTCACACATCTGCTTTTCTTCTCTCTTTAGAAGTGCAGCAGTGCTCCCCAAATAGTTACTTATTTTCATGAGGCAGTCCGTGAGAGTAATGATTTCTACACACACACACACACGAGACATATGAAAAGAAGAAATACGAAACTAAACCAAGTTATGTTTCTTGACTGACATGTAACAAGGTATGGCAAGATAACCTTAGAAAGCTGCCAAGGCCCTTACTGGGCATTTAAACCAATCTCCCTCCTGAAGGGGAAGTCATTTGCACCACTGTCAGTCTTTTAACACATTTAAGAGTTGGAGACAAATTGCTTTTTAATGTAGTAAAAAATAGTAAATCAAATCCTTTTTGCTTGTGAAAATTCTTTGAATATTTGAAGATGGATATGATAACCTCCCCATAAGGCTGTTCAGTGGAAGTCAGCACCCCCCTTAGCGATTCGTTATTGGGTATGATTTTGAAACTTGTCTTTTCTTTTTTGAATGTACTATAGTTCATCAGTCATCCATTTATAATTATTTGCCTAGAATTTAGTGAAACACTGTAGATGGGACTTGGGGAGAAGCATGCCGCAGCAACATTTCTGCTGTGGTATCAATATTTTGTTTGCTGCTATGAGAGTCTGATTAGGTCTGCACTATTTCTCCTGCTGCTCTTGTGATCATTGTCAATTTCCAAATTAGTCTTTCAAAGAACAGCCCTAATTGTACTGATTCTCTGATTAGAAACTGCCGCAGCTATTGAAGGACTACTAAAGTCAAGCCCCTTCACTTTCGTGTAAACCCTCACCTCGATCTGATCTGACATAATCATCTCTCACTTCATCCCCATCTCTTACCATTCTCCTGTTCATTTCTCCTCTCCTCACAGCCGGGGTCACCTGACACTTTCTTGCAACCTTAGCAACTCTCCAGGCTTCAGAATTTAATTCTGATCTATGGAATATGATATTTAAGGCCCCATAGCTCATTGTCTTTAGAATCATCAATAAATCATCCTTTCACTAGTCTGGACTTAACTTTGGGTTCCAGCTCTGACAACTTGCTTTTTTGTCTTATATCTGAGATACTGTCTTTATTTTGAACTTCTGTCCTGATAGCCGAGTCCTGATCATTTTCTATGAACAGTTATTATGAATAATCATGAATAGACTTAATATGTTACCTAGGAACACACTGAGTTCTCTGCAGGGACTTGAGTCCTGGCTATGGGTTCCAGCTGATGGTCTCTGGGTCTGTGGGCTTTGGACAGGTTTTTCCAGATGCCTACCATCTGCCCTCTGGATTCAAATTTCTTGAGATTATCTGCCCTGGATTCCTTATTGCTAGGAACCGCCCACTTGTTTTGACACTATATTATTTAGAATTAGATTTCAAGACACTACCCGCCTTCTTATCTAAAGTAACTGTTGTCGTCGGAGATAATATGCATGAAATACCATGTTTTTCCTACTGTAGTATACCCCTCGCCATCTATGACTGGGCCTGTTCCCAAGAACCTGAACTCCTCTTAGTGTGTATGTGGTGGGTAGGGGGTCCAGTTCCATATCCCAGCTCACCCCAGTCTTTCCAGTGTTTTTGCAACTAATAAGTTCAAACTCGAATAAGTCTAAAAATAGAATATCATATTCCAATAGATACAGAAAAAATGATGTTCTGCCTCAAAGTAAGCCTATATTTTCCTACCTGTAAATCCTATAAATCCTGCTGATAATACCTCTGCCTGAAATGCTCTTTCAAGATTCCCAATTTCTGGTTGCACGCATCTAATTCATTCCTTAAGCTTCGATTTAAATCACATTTATTTACCATAATTCCCAAACCCTCACTCCAAAAATGGGCTCTCTTCTGCTTCTGAGGCCTTAACACACTTTATCTGTACATTCTAATGGAACTAGCCTCAATTTTCCTTGCATTTTTGTGTAGTTGTCTCATCTTATTTCCCCTATTGTATTGTTAGTCCCTTGTGGAGAGAGGCTCCATCTTAGCCTCCTTTGTATGCTCTTTAACCCCTCTCAGAGTCACGACCCAATCAATATTTCTGAGAGAAAGAATGAACAAAACAAATACTTGCCTTGTCTCCAGGAACACTGATTCCCCTTGTCAAGCAGTACACCCAGCTGCTGGCAGGTGGAGTGCAGCGTGCCCGCAGTGTGCTCCAAGAGCTGACGCAGGGCCCCGTTGAGCTCCTGGCCCAGAAAGACCACTGTGGCTATCCAAGTGGGCCCGCCAGTCCCTTCAGAGTGGTCGTGGCCCTGGAGGGCCTGCTTCAGCATGAGGTTTTGTCTCCAAATCTGTTTCAATATTTGGCCTAGTTTACCTGAGCCCATATCTTCTGGATCCATTTTATGCTCCAAAAGAGGAATGCTTCTTTCCTGCCAGCAAAGCCTAAAGGTTTAGCAAATTCAAACTTGGCGATGGTTATTTCTCCTAAAATCTAGGAGATGATCCAAGTCGGCTAGCCAAGCACTTTCCCGCAACATAATATGTTATTCAGCTTCTTGTTGACCAGTGAAAAGTTACTAGGTGACCACAGGAGGGGCGTTCCTGCACTCTGGGTGCCATTGTGTACAGAATAGATTAATGTCAGGGGTAGAGTTGGCTCATACAATCCCGTTCTCCACGGAAGTTTTCCGTATTCAATGTGCCATGGAAGCCCCATAGACTTTTCAAGTTTCAAGGGAGCAAAGTATGTGCTAAGATGAGAAGTTCACTATCAAAAGTAAATTGTTTGAACAATACTGCTAATAAGATTCCTATGTGATACTTAAAAATACTTAGGGATGAAATAACACAGTGTCTGAGTTTCTTCAACATAATCTGGGAGTGTGGGAGTGGTGTACAGATAAAATAAGTTCGGCTGTAAGTCCCTAATTGTTGAACCTGGATATGATTACATGTGGGGGTCTTTACAATTCTAATTAGCATATATTTATAATTTTTTAATTATAAGGGGTTTTAAGAATATTCCTTTCCTGGGGAAGAGTCTTTTACCATAGGTTAAGTAAGTTTAATGAGTACCTTCTTACATGGCACGTCTGCAATCACTGAGATAGGTACTTGGCTTCTTTACCTTCTGATAATGTCTCACTAATTGAATAAAATGCCCCTTTACTAACAAGAAGCCAACCTGAAAAGTGGCTTTTTCTGAACTAGCAAGGAGTCTTCACCATGTATAATTAAAAATCAGACACAGCAAGTTCTCACCACGGCCCTCACTTGACACATTACATATGAGGCCATTTCAATACAAGACTTGGTGGGGGAGGGGAGGACCTGGGGGTTTGTGGAGTAACCCAGAACAGCCTGCTTCCTCCTTTCCAGTCCCTCCCTTCTAATCAGGGAGAACACAGAGCCCGCAGGAGGGGGCCGTGCATTGCAGACCGGCTCGTGTTTTCCAGAGGTGCCAGAACAATGTGAGAGCTTTCTGGAGGGGAGCTGGAATGCTTCCCTGCCACAAACATTGCATTATCTCATCTTAAGGACTGGAGTTCTTGGAGCTACGCTCGTGACACCTGGAAGACGAGATGTGGGAATGCAAACCTAGTGAATTAAGAATAAGGAACAAATGCCACAGGTCTAAATGCTGTTCAAGCTGCTTGTGGTCAGAGAGTCTGAAAGAAAAGGGAAGGAGCAGGGTGAGGACTGGTGGCTAGGGCGTGAGTGGGGGCTTTTTCTCTGTGGAGAAATCTTATTTTCAGTCACCTGATTCATTCAGTTTGCTGATAGGAGTGACTTAGGATATGAGTTCATATCTCATCATGAATCACATTGTGTAAATACTTTTCACCCTCTTCTTAATAAAAAAGACTTTCTGGTTCAATTTTTTTTCCTTTTAACTCCTATAAAATGTGTGATTCTCAATAATAATGTATACATGGCTTTAATTCAATACCGATTCAGAAAACGGTCTATATCATTTACTACATCTAATTGCTGGGAATAGGGCTTGTTAGGACTTTGGAGAGAGACAGACACAAGAACAAATTATTTAAATACAGCGTAGACTGTATTGAGATCTCGAGCAGAAGTATGAATAAACAGTACCACAAAAGCTTTGAGAAGTAAAAAATATGAATCCTGATTAGAAGACTGGAAAGTATATGAATTAAGGAAGAGAGGATGATTAGGATTTGTGCCTGGTAAACAGTGGAGGGAAGAAACATACCAGCACAGGGAATAAGATGATTGCAGGCCTGGAGACAAGAAATGACACAATGTGATCAATTATGGGAAATATGGCCTTAGAGGAGAGTTCAGTCAATAAATCAGGGAAGTGGCAAGAGAGAGTATAATAATTACATAATTATGAGGAGCTAGGAGAAGAAGTTAGAATTTTGTTTTGCAGACTACAAAAAAAACAAAACAAAAACCAAACAGCTAAGCATTTTTGAACCAAGTTAAAATATGACCAGACCTTTGCTGGAGAGATGAAGATGGTTTAGACAGTTAACAGTTAAGAGCCTTGAGGGCCTATACTAGAACAGCAGCAGTGGAGGCCAGGGAAGGGGATGCTTTGAGAAGGGATCTGAAGTCAAGTGAATAGGACTTGCTAAATCATCAACAAGAGGGAGATGACTAGAAAGTATTGAAAATCCACCCATCCGTTTATTTGAGGAATAGTTACTGGCAGCTGGTGCAAGAACTGTGCTCGGTAGTGGACTATGACAAAAATTTTTAGTTTAGGTGACCAAACAAATGGTAAAACAACTAATTGAGTTAAGGAATTTAGGAAAAAACATTAGACTCAATAGGTAGATAATTTGGTTAATTTCAGATTTGTTGAATTTGAAATAGGGAAATTTTTTTGGACTGTGTTAGAAATTTAGAAGAAAAGTCAGAATAATATTGGCATATCTGACTGTCCTCAGTGAGTAGGTGGCGAATAATTCCCTGGAAGGGGAAAAGATTAATAAACAATATATACTATGTACATTTTAAGCATTGAATAAAACTTAGAATACAATGCTAAATCACTGAACCAATGTACTTTTTTTTCCCTTTTGATATGTAGGAAAATTCTTTCTCAGGACGAGGGAAAAAAACAACAAAATATTTCTCCTTCACCTCATTGACATTCATTCTCCTCAAGTCTAAACTTGCTCTCTCTGGCTTCCCGCGAACGTGTAGCGTCTGCAGAGTGAGACCTTCTGCAAGCCGCGCTGCACTTACTTGTTAAAACAAGCCGCTGCATGCATGTTCCTGCGTCTTGTTTTTCAATTAACTGATGTCACTAACCATGGAAAAAACCGACATTTGCAAGCAAGATTTGTGACACCCACAGAAGGGAACTGCAAAAAGTTATCTTTATGTGTTTAACACTTGATTAGCACCTTCATCATGGTCACTGGTTATTATGACCTTTACTACTTTCTTATACTTTTGTTACTGAGAATTCTGTTCTTTCCCTGACATTAAAAGAATTAGTATGCAGTCTTGGATTCACACAGTACATTATGTGGTTGGAAAGACAACCACCTTCTTGATGTTAAAAAGCAGCAGAATGCGTAGAGACAAAATTCAAGTAAGTAGGATAGTTACTTGTTTAACCTCTCAGGCAAAAGATGAAAGGTTTCTTCTCTTGAGTAACTCAACACCAGAAGAAAAACAAAACTATCAGTAGTGAAACTTACAGTGTCCCTCCCCCTAATCCCTACCCCCAAAAGCTCACTGGCCGGGCCCCTGCTGGGTCTTCAACAATGAATCACCCAGTCATAAGCCCAGTCTAAGTACCTAATACCTCACCCTTAAGTGTAAAGTAACTGTCAAGGAGGTCAAGCATTTGAGAAAGATTCTAAAATAATGCTAGAGAGTAAAGAAAAATGAATAAAAAACTTGAAAAAGAGAAGAGCCAACACAAGGAAGAAAAGAAAATATCACATAAATCTATACTTAACCCTCTTAGAGTCTGAGACAAGAGAAAATAATGTGCCCACAAAATAAGAAAATATTTTCTAAAAAAAGAGAGCTTTCAGACAATAAGAAAGGCCTCACAGAAATTAAAATATGATAACACAAATTTTTAAAACCAGTATAGGGTAGAAAGAAGCAGTTACAGAAACCTCCTGGAAAGTCAAACCAAAAGACAAAGAGACAAAAGGAAAAAAAAAAGATGTTAAAAATGTTGATGTTTCAATCCAGAGAGAAATCAGAACATAAATTATCAGAGAAATAGCCTTACAAAACTTCCCCAGAATGGAAGGACCTAAAAATCCCAGACTGAAAAGGCCCAGAAAAATACATGCAAAGAAAAAAAAACAAAAAGTATAACTGATCATAGTATCATGAATATTCATAACACCAAAAACAAAGATCTTAATAGCTTCCAAAAATGGGGAACAGTCACATTTACATCAATAGGCATTGGATTTCTCAACAGCAACACTAAGACCTAGAAAAACAAAGAGTCGTGACTTCAATATTTTGAAGGGAACCTCATTCTAATTTAGAATTCTGCTTACCCCAAAAGTCCCACTCAATGGTGCAGTGAAAGGACAGTTTCAGGGATGTAAATATCAAAAAAAAAAATCAGCCTCCTATGTGTTTTTTTTCTTGGGAAGCCACTAAGGTAGGTATTGTAACAAAAGCAAGAGAGTAACACAGGAAAAAAGTCAGAAATAGAAAATCCAGCAAATGGTTGTAAATTAGATGCCTAAAATGCAGCCCTGGGGGACAGCAGCGTCACGGGCCGCAAGAGCTCCTGTCTAGATGACAGCAGCCATCTGACCAGCCCAGCAAGGCTGGGGAACTACCTGCTGCTTAATCATTTTAAGGGAACTTTTGCAATTCTGCTAGAGATTTCCGGGAAGAGTTATTGATAACTGAGCAAATGCAATAAAATGAGACAACTGATAAACTAAATTTAAAGGAAAGGATACATAATCATAGTGCCCTGGCCCTGCTATGCACATTTACATAGCCATAATAACAAAAATGTCTGTAATTACTTTAAATAAAACTGGCGATTGAGTACATTATAAGGATGGGTGCCGGGGTGAGTATGTGGAGAATGAGTATAGTAGTATGAATATGAGAGGAGAAGGCTTATTTGTATGATAGGGATTCAAATATTTAAAAATAATGAGAAACTAATATTTATGAATCTGGAGGTAAGTGCCAGAAGAAAGTGCTGAAAAATTGAATACGGTTGCTACTCCTGGTTTCTAGGAGCTAGTCCAGGACCATCGGCTGGACCTTGGGGTCCTCCCATTGAACATAAAGAATCTCACAGTATATCAGTATCAGACAAGGCCTCAGTGATGGCGACTGATCAAGGCAAAATAAAGACCAATCTATAATTGTATCTAAACCACAGACAAAATATAAACATTGTCCAAGCCACAGAATACCAAAATCTGCCTATTCTAGCTGTGTGAGTAAAGGCTGCTTTGTACCCAATGTAGCTTTAGCGTCTTTCTAGTCTGCCCTCTTATATTCACAATTTATTGAGATACTCAAGCATAGAATTGTCCACACTTCTAAACAGCGTCCAATTCAGAGCAGAAAACTTGCCCAAAATGACACAACCCAAACCCAATCCTATAATAATTTTATCACCCTTTATCTGAGACGTCCCATTTCTTCCCATGGTCTTAAGTTTTCCCCATTGCAATGAGCGGCGAGCAACCTTGTTCAATTACAGATGTGTTCCCGGTGGCCTGTGGCTGGAGGGCACTGACAGATACTTGGGTACCTGGGTTGGGAGGAGGGCAAGGAGCAAGTGTCTAATGCCTTTCCTAGAGTTGTCATACTACTTGAGTCTTTAAAAGGCTATGCATGTATTACTTTGATACAAACTAAATGCACACATATTAGAAAAGAACTTTGGCCAAATGTTGCATTCACTACAGATCCCTTGGTGATGATATTAATAAAATTGACATAACATATTCACATCATGTGGGTTATTTCAGAACAGCTAACATATGCTCTATTAAGCTTATAACGCATAATTTATCATTTGAAAATATTTGGAACTCAGTGGCAATTGTCCAAGAATGAAAAATTAAAAGTAGTCAAATGAGCTGGGCATGATCTTCAAACAGAGGTGGAATAATTACCACCTGGTAATGGCCTAATATCAAATAATTCATCTGGAGCACAGAGCTCTGGATATAGCAAAACGTTTGCTGATTAAGACAATAATGAAATGTAATAAAAATCCACCTGCTCTTTTAAAAAACCATCATCGTATTCTGCTAAAAAAGTAATTTAAAAAATTTCTTCATATCATCAAATACTTGGACAGGGTTCAGATTTCCTATTGTTTCATAAAAGTCACAAATGCCTTGTTTTTTTTAAAATACAAGTTTTAAGAATTGGGCTCTAAATAAGATCCGCATAAGCAACTAAGTAACTCCTTGTTAATACTTTTCATATGAATTAAAAGAGTGAAAAAACTCATTGAAAAAATAATAGTATATACCAACAAAAATGGGGATGGAGCAGTTTAATTATAAGTTTGAAATATCTTTTTGTAATTTTTCTGTGTTGATGAGAAGTGGAAGTAAAGAAGTTGATTTAGACTAAGTCCCCTGATTCGAAAAACTTAAGCAGACATATTTGTAAGGAAAGTTTCATTCCTTTGTATTTAAGTACATTCTTGAATCTTTACTATTTGACTCTAGTAAGTATTGATTTTGAGCTGTTCTGTCATACCTTGGAGTTTGGTAGTTAAAGTTCTCATTGGCAAGTTTGCAGTCACTATGTAAAGAACATGGTTGGTCAGGATGTCAGGAACTGTATTGGAATTGAAAAGTAATTTAGCATATTCCATTATTTGGTTAGCAAAGTCTCCTTTTTCAATAGCATTAATGGTCTCTGACAGGAATATCAGTGTTTGGATTACAGCTTTGCAACCCTTCTCTGCTGAGTCGTCATATTTATAAAGATTGCGACTCATTGTCTAGTCATGGGCCTATACTATGAAACCAATGAAGTGAATTTTCATGTGAAATGAAAACTAGACAGTTTTCTTCTCTGCCAGACATTCTGAGACAGGTTTTCAACTGAGGGCGTGCCAGGCGCCTTGCCACGGTGTCTTCCTGTGTGACACCCCGGTGTTCAGAGTGTGTTTGCACACCTTCCTCCTTGTTCACTCCCACCAGGCCATGCTCAAAGAATCAAGGCATGGTTCTGTCAAAAAGAAAAAAGAAATAACTGAGGGAGGACAAAGAGTTTTTTTTAAAAGGAGGAAAAGAAAGGGTGTAATATGTTTTCACACTACGTATTCCTCCAAGTTCACATCTAGGCTCCTTCCTTTGCTCTGGACAGGAAATTCTGTGGAATATGACTACTCCAGAGCTCACCTCCATGAAATACCCCTATACCTACACTCTATCACATCTCTTAGAGACCATGTGTCTGGACTTATCATACAAAGACTCATCGTTGAAAGTTGAATTGTCATCAGAAGTCTTGGTCCTCACACTGCAAAAATAAATCTGTAAGAAATAAATTCTGCAGCATAAACTATACCCTCAACATCATGGAAACTTTTCTGAAGTGAAAAAAGAATGCTGAGGGATGCTGGATTGGAAGCTTTTCAGAAATAATTGAATGTTTCCAACTAAATTTGGATGGGCTGAGATTTCCTCAGGACCCCTGGTATCCATCATCACTTGGAGAACAATACCATACACATTTAATCCTCAAATGTCTTTGTTTCTCAGAAATAAAATGGATTATAAATAAAGTATTAAGTTCCTCAGAATCACAACTTTCTCCTCTCTTGGATCGTTATCTTACCATAATTGACCTTAACACATATCAACTGCTGTCTCATTATTTACATCCGCCATAGATATTAACCATATTCAACATTGGAAAAAATAAAACACTATCAATCTTTCTTCTTTGCTTTACTTTCCCTCTCAGCGCTCTCATTGTGAGCAACAATGGGTGGGAGGAGCAGCCAGGGCTAGCCCTGGGCAAGCAATTTGATCACGAAACCATCTCTGGCATCTTCTTTCTGGCCCTGTTTCCCATCCAGCTCTCCCTTTCAGCATATCTTCCATGTTGTTCTTTTTCTCCAGCTACCTTATGTCATCTACCAAAAATCATCTGGATAAACCCATTGGCACTGGAGTCTTGGCAGGTCTGCAAGTTAAGTCAAAGCTTCTGTGTGATGTCTTTCCAGGTACCTCTAAGCCTATGCATTAAGTCTGTACAGTGAGGTGGTATTATTAGGAACATTTTTTCTTTCTGTTATTTTCAGCACTGTCAGAAATGCCTGGTTTTTCACTGGTCCATTCTCTTAATTCAGAAATAGCTATAAAATTTTAAGGAAGGGAACTTTATTTCAAATTTTTTTTAATACATTGTGTTAAAAATGAGAATGAATTAATTTCTATTGTCATGAAGGACTCAATTTTTGTTAGGACACAAATGATCCAAGAATGTGCCACATTTTGAAGATACCATTATAGTTACTGGAAGACCCAGATAACAGCTCCAATGTAATCCCTGGTTCCCATATTGAATTAAATCTCTTTGGGTTATTTAGGTCACATACCTCACGAATGCCCTCTCTGTGTCATTTCCTGTAACTGGTGAGAGTGCTTCGGTTTTCTCTATAATATACATTTATTTTTGGAGCTCATTAAACAGGTTAGAAAATTTAAGTAGGTCTAGCGAGTAGACAAAGGCTAAAACTGAAGTTAGAAATACTCTGTGGTATTATCTAACATAAGATGAGGGTCGTTTTTAATTCTTGGCTGCTACCAACAAAGGAACTGAGAAAGCTACTTGAAAATAAGGTCTTAAAATCAAGTCTACACTTCTTTTATGGATATTGTTATTGCTTAACAGTATTAGTCTTGTTTGAAAGCAAACATTTTAATAGGTAGTGAATGTTCTAAGCCATTTTGTCCAGGTGGGGGTGGGAATAAGAAAATCCTAGTTTAAATAACAGAGTCCAATTTGTCCTCCCCGCCAGCACTCTCATACTCACTTTTGCTGCAAATGCATGGTTGTAACCCTTCCTTGATCGTAAACTGGTTTGTAGTTTTCTAAAGTCTCAGGTGGCTCCTGGAAAATAGACTAGGTGCTTAGTGATTAATGGTTTAATTGCATTTATGTAAAGGTGCCCTATGGATTCACTGGATTACAGAGGACAGTACAGTTAGTCGGTGCCTCGGTATGGGAAGTGGCTAACTTGCATGTTGAAGGAGTTAATTCCCCAGTGCCTTATTTATATCCTAATAAGGACACATGGTACTAGGGGAAATAGATCGAAATGGTCAATAGCACAGGACTTCTCTTATTTCCAACGTACAAGAGAAATAATATATTATCCATGGGAAGAACTGACTCCTCTGTTTGAGAACTTTTTAAAAACCACAATTTCATTTATTAAATCTTCAAAATGTTAATGATAACTTAGAGTAGTAAAATAATTGATAATTACTAATTTAATAAGTAGAAGTAGAAAATCCTTCAGACTTCACCTTTGGTGATAAGCTGTAAGATTTTAAACAGGAATTTTTCACATATTCAAAATATTCTCATTAAGAAATTCTAGATTTTTTTAAAGCACCAGGCTCTCAAATATTTTCTTGTACTTTGTTCTCATTTCAACAGCAAGAGCCAAACTTAATACATGGAAAACAACCTCAACATTCTTAAGAACCCAGGAGGTACAGCACTTCAAGGATGGAGCACAGAGGACATGCGAGGAATTTTTTTAAAAAAGGAAAGAAAACATTTTCGGTATGCTTTTGAAAAGAAGAGATCATGTGATCTGTGGGATAGCCCTTTATGAGTATTTAGAACTATTTTGAGGATTTTTAGAGTTTAAATCCTTATTCTTATCCAAAGGAGGAAATAGCAGTGTGTCTGCATGATCTTGAGGACTGATATTTTGAGCCATTACTTAATTCAGCAGCTCTGGCAATGCCCTTTCGTATTACACAAAATAAACAAAGAAGCGGAATATAATAAGGCAAGTGAATTCTCTCTCTCTCTCTCTCTTTTTTTTTTGGTCATCTGAGAACATTCTTTCATTGTGGTTAGAGAGAGAGGGAGGGAGAGAGGAATGGAGAAAGAGAAAGAGATGTGAAAGAGAAACTCTATGCCCAGACCACCAGGGACTGGACTGCAACCTGGGTATGTCCCTGACTGGGGATCAAACCTGCAACATTTTGGTCATGGAATGGTGCTCCACCCAACTGAGCCACACCGGCCAGGGTGGCATGTGAATTCTTGAAAGAGTTTGCTAATTGGACACAGCTTTAACTTCCATGCAACATTAACTGTTTCAACATGATGGTGGTGCTACCCTCCCTACAGCATAGCTGTGAGAATTGAGCCAATAATAGATATTGCAACCCATTTAGGGACAGCTTTATCTATTTTTACTTTTTAAGATATTGTATTGATTTATTTTTAGGGAGAGGGGAAGTGAGGGAGAAAGAGAGGGACAGAAACATCGATTGGCTGCTCTGGCCAGGAACTGAACACGCAATGTGAAGTTTGCAGGATGATTCTCAACCCACTGAGCCACACCAGTCATGGCAGAGACGACTTTAATCAACATCACCTGTGAGCCACGACTAGCACAAATAGCAAGATCATCTACAATATCCCACTCAAGTGAAGACAGGTATTCATCACCAAACTGTGATAGATAAAGTGAGGACAACTGACCTGTAAATCTACATGTTACAGAGACAGGGGCCCTGAAGTGAGACATTTCCCCACCAAGCAATGCATATTGTGTATTTATTGTGTACTAAGCACTGTCTTACTATGTAGGTGACTTAAAAAAGAATACTGGTCTTTGTTGATCTTAAAAATGTAGTTGGACTGACTAATTTGATAATGTTCATAGAAACCAAAATTGATATTGAAAGAGCAAACTTGACATGTATTCAACAGGGTTTTAAAAGACGGAATGCTGTAGATTAGACAAGGGAAGCAAAGGGAAGAAGCATCGAATAGCAGTCAGGCAAGCGGAGCAGTAGGTATTACATAGAAATAGCTTCGGACATTCTCAAATGCAACTTCAAACCTGTTGCAAAGTCCCCGATGTGTAGGAAGAACGGGAAGTGAACCATGAGCACAGCAGCCAGAACTTCATGGTGAAACCATCCCCAAGGATGCAGCACGGAGGCTGTTGCTTCATTCATCATCTAGTTATACCAAGCACATCCTGTTGCCATGGAGAGAAGAACTGTAAAACAGCCAACATCTTGAACTCCAAAAAAAAAAAAAAAAAAAAGTCCTGTAAGTTGTATATTGATTTTTTTCTTTTCCTTTTTTTAAAAAATATCAACAGGTTGCCTCTTGCACACCACCAGCTGGGGAGTTGGTACAAGCCAGACTTGTGCCCTGACCAGGACTCGAAGAGGAAACCTCCTGGCTTGTGGGATGACGCCCAACCCACTGAGCCACACCAGTCAGGACCCAATTTACTTTTAGCTGTGACATTTTTTCTGCTCAATTCTTGAATCTCTCAAGCTGATATATAATAGAATTTGGTTGGTCCATAGAAAACTGCGGATGTGAGTTTGAATGAAAATGTAAGCATTGGTTGTTGTTTTTTTTCCCCTGTCATACAATATGTAAGGCACTGAAAAAAACAGTTTCACTCACACTTTCTTCCTTTCTATTGTATCCTGGGATTTTTACTACTACTCTATGTTAATTGCCAATATGACATTTCCCACCTATGTTTACCCTCAAATGATTTTCTGGGATATAAAAAAGATAAACCAATGGAAGTATATAATAGCAGGTAATTACTTCTAGCCCCTTTCAGCTGAAAATTGAAATTCAAAGCCTTTGGGTCTCTCATAAGCCTTCAGAAAAGCGCTATTTTTGTGTTGTAGTTGATTACATCTGCTACGTAAAATATAGCTTCCTTTGAGGTTTTGAAAGGTATATCACTTGGAAAGCCTCAATACCATGATCAAATTGATCTTATAACACTTCCTAAGTTCAGATGCATGGAGGCTTTCACACACACACGGTTGATTTTCAATACTTATAAGAAAACAATAGCAACCACCTCAAACAACTGTGCTCTACACTGGAATATAGTGCATCTGGATACACAGACATATACGGGGCATCTGAACATACATGCATATTTCACACATGCATTCTACAATGTGAAGCAATGAAATTCCATCCATTTTGGTGAGTGCCAATAACTTCGATTTTAAGCCCTCCATTGAGCAGAGATAGCCTATAAATAACATAAAGTCATTCATTACGAATGTTTCCTAGGCATCTACTGTGTGTCAGGTGCCCTTTAAGGCACCAAGGACATAAGTCCCAGTCCTCACGTAGCTGCCATTAAAGTGGGTGACTTACCCTGTTTGTGCAGTTTAGCCTACAGGAGAGGCTTGCTAGCCAACTATTTTAGAGATACTTAAATAAGCAATTTCTAATGATGTGTAATCTGAATTTATTATGTATTTTTGTTTGTCATTTATCTTAGTGCTATAGGTAAAAGAGCAGTTCTCAACATGTTGAAGCATGTAAAGGCTCTCTGATATTCCAGAACAAAATTAAAACCAAATTCTCTCAAATCTGATTGTTTTGTTTATCCTGACAGCTAGAATAAAGTAATTACTAATAGCTACGCCCGAAACAAAGCAAATTGCTCTGTTTCCAATAGTTTCTGAGGCTGTTCCCTATTGTTGTCTAGTATCTGTTTCATCCAATATTTACTAAAAAATGTGTTTTTAAGTTGGTTATAGTTTCACAAAGCTACTGAAATAACTAAGAAATTGTAGATATTTTTAGTATCCCTTTTCCCCTGTAGTGAATTAGCTCTTTTGACTGGTTAGTGATCCATTTTCATGAGGTCATATTACTGGGTGGAATTTTGAGTTCTTGGAGCTTCAAAAGGCTCATTATGTGACAGCATTCAAATTTAATTTGAAAGGAAATGCTTCACTAGAGTCCATTTCCTGACCGCGTCTTTGTAAACAGATGTGAGTTTAGAAACTTCCTCTAGCCAATGCCACCTCTTTTTGTCATTCCTGTTTATGCTCTTTTATGATAATTAGATATGTAAAGACTGAAATTGATTACACTTAAACTTATAAAGTATCATACAATTGCAGAGCTGGAAATGATCCCTTAGGCACCCCCTAGTCCCACCTCCTTGTTTTATGATTGAGGACAGTGAGGGATGCAGTAGCTGCAGTGATGGGGTTTCCCTACAGAGCTACATTTGCTACCACTCAGTTCCATGTTCCAGTTCCAGTCTCTGATTCGGGTGAAAAGGGAGAAAGGAAGGAAGGAAAGAAGAAAGGATAAAAGGGTGAAACCTATATAATTTTATTAATCAATGTCACCCCAATACATTTAACTTCAGAAAGAAGGCCGAGGAAAGGAGAGACCCTAGGTGGATCTTGCAGTTGTAAGGCAGTTAGCATTGCCATCTGGGAGCCTCAACCCAAAGCCTCTGCTGCCAGGACAGTCCCAGGCCTCCCAGAATGAGACCTGCCTTAACAGCACTGCCATACCCAGTCACTTACTAGGGGCCACTGGGAAGGCGTGGCCCTAGCAAACTGAGGGGACGGATTCTGGAGCTTAGTAGCTGGCGACATTAGTCAACAGTCAGAGATCCCCGAGACACGTTCTTACGGCCACCACAGCAATGCACATGTTCCGGCCTTCACTTACCTTCAGTAGAGTTGATTACACTGCTTTCCATTTTTGTTACGCTACTTAATATGCAGTAATAAAAACCTCTTTTGAGCGTTTACTATGCTGTAGACGCTTAAAATCTTTATATGCATTATACCAGTTCATCTTCGCATTTTACAGAAGATTGCTTAATAAGGTTTTTGCACATACAGGCTGTGATGGACTGTTATGTCATCTTGATTAAACTGAGAATTAGCTTTCCCAGAATTCCCTCACCTATATGGTCCCCTTACCATTGAGTTAGCCAGAACTTGCGAGAAGTTTGAAAATTGGAAGTGATGAAAGACATTACTCTCGGAAAGTTGTTCTGCAGCCAGGACAGGTGATGGACTATGATATGCTGATCAGCGGGTTCCAGCGTGTCTTCGTGCTCCTCTGCCCTGCTCGTGGGTCTCCTTCTAGTTTACTGACCCTGATGATCGACGGTGGCCTCACGTACACCCCCGGATGCTTGGCTGTGGACCCACTGAGTGGGTCTTCATAGAAAGAACAATTTTCCGTGAAGCTCTACCGGGGATCTCGTTTTATGACACTAATTTAGTAACTGGATGTAGCTGGCTTCTCAGATTAGCCGCTTGCCAACATTTCCGATCCCTGAAACTCTTCCCCCTAGACCTTCACTTTGCTGGTTCCTCCCACAATTGTAAAGTCTACTTCCTAGGACAAATCTCTTTTGCCAGAATAGATGGAGACTCTCCTCGCCTGCCTGAACCTAACTGATAGAGTAACAGCGCAATAAACATCTGATGAATGAATGAGTAATTCAGACTCAGCCTGGGGGTCGAGATCTATGCAGTCAGGCTTCAGGGCCCAATATGCTGTGCTTTGGATTAAAGTGAGCACAGTCCATTTGTTTCAAATACCAAATATGCAAGAAGGGAATCTAACTAGAAGTCATTAAAGTTAAAGTACCTCACTTACAGTTTTCCCATACAGAAGTTTATCTTACTGCTTCACAATATGAAAGTCTAAGCCCAAAATTTCATAAATAACGATTAAATAAATTCAAATGTACCTGGTTGAGACCCAGAATTTTATGGCCTAGGAAGCAAGCAAAGCCTTTTAGTCGAGAAACTTTTAAGAGCGGACATTATCAGCCAAACCTCTAACATTAAATAATTTCTGTGTCTAAAATGGCCTGCAAAATGTATCTTCAGGATGCTGAATGCAATCATTTAATATTACTATGTCAAATAAAAATAAGTGTTAAAAGTTATCTTTCACAAACAATGGCTTTGTCATACTTTATTTCAAACTTTTTTATGAGAGTAATATTACAAGACATTTCTCTTTTCTCTGCTTTTCAGCTTTAAATTTTGTACAATACAGAATCAAAATAAGAAAAATTTCCCTGAAGGTGCCGTCCCACTAACCTGGGAGACAAATACAGGGTCAGGATAGCAGTCACACCACACAGGTCTTTTCTGTGTTTGTTCTATGTATCAACCATGCCTCAGTCCTCAACGTAGTCTTCTGTATGCATGATACAGCTGTGCAGCTGACATCTGGCTCTGCCTATAGGAGTCACTGGAGGAGCCTTTAAGGGGGAGGAAGAACAGAAAGGACCTTCCTCCTCTGTCTCGTTTTTTCTCTCAGTACTGCCTGACAATGGCAACTGACCCCCAAAGTGACTGTTCCCGCTCCTTTTAGCACCTCCAGAACAAGACTCATCATCTGCCTTGGCATAACCAGCACCAGCCAGGTGGGACTGATCAAAGCTCTGAGCCTTAGCTCCCTAAGCCCCTCCTCTAAGCTACGACTCTAGTCAATTCCATTTTTTCCCTTTTGTTCTTGCAGTCCTCTTTGCTTGTTCTTAGCTCTGGGTTTACCCCAGTGGTCCCCTTGTTCTCTCAGGGCCTCCCACAGCCGGGTCACCATTTCGTATATGAAATCCTCTTTTTTGAAACACTCAGCATGAAATCTGTTTTCCTGACTAACCTGGTTTGACATTTTCACTGTTATACGACTTCTAACAGATAAAAAGGGTTTGAGATCTCTTTGCTTGCCTCCTTCTTGCCCTCAGCTATTCGTGAGTGTTTCTAAGGTATGTTCTAAACGGCCTCAAGAAACATCCTGTCTGCACTATGAGGTATCTGCACTTTTTCTTCTTCCTGGTTCCTTGTGATGTCTGTTGCCAAGGCCTTGAAAGCTATAAAACTTAGGTTCTGCTAACAGGCATCAAAGGTGAGATCTTCCCCGGCAGGACCAAATAGAGGCCTGAGACTCCTGCTGCTGCTCAGTCTACTGTGCCCCCTTCCTGCTCCCAAAAATCCATCATGAGATAACCTCCACTTTTCCAGAGCTGCTTTCCTTGCCATACTGTGCATGCGACGTTTGTGTTGCGTTCTCGGTGTCTGTTAGACATGTATGCAACAGGTTTCACTTTTATTTTATTACAAGTGCTACCTCAGGCGGAGGTCTGAGTCATGGGGCTGAGCTGAAGGGCAACCTGTCGGTGATCGGGTGAAGGCCTTAGAATTACCCACACTCCACAGAGGGGCAGAGGCCTCACCACGCGCCTGCCCTGTTCCAACCAGGTTGTTATTAATTTCATCCGTTTTATTTTTATTTCCTTTGAAGATTTCATTTGAACAAAGGAGTCTTCTGCTATAAAAACATTTTAAAAACTGCTAACATAGGACCTCCAGGTGTGCCCAGACTGATCTAAATCCAAAGATAAAAATATCCAAGTTTCGAGCTGAGACCATCACTATAAATGTAAAAAAATATCTACATGACCCATGATTCTTAGAATTTAATATATAAAACTTTCCCAAGTTATATAACATTGAATAAAAAATAAACTTTACTTTTTTTTTTTTTTGACAAATAGTGCTGTGTGTACATGATCCTCTAGGAAACTCAAGGCTTATGTTCCTTGAAATTGTATCTGTGGGTCCAACGAACTCATTAGAAATCGTGTGCTAATTACACTTAGTGCTTTGGAGGCTTCAGAGTACAAGAAAAACTCTCATCCATTAAAAAGATCATAAATCAGAACCTGTGGATTTCACTGGTTAAACAAGAGAAAATTAAGGAAGGTATTGAGCATCAGAGATCTCTAATAACACATGGTACTTTGCATTAATATGCATTAGCTCCAAGGAGTAAATGAAATTTGCATAGGAAAGCTATAAAGTACTAGCAAAGGAGAGGTGTAGATATTTGCAGCACTTTTCTCAATAAAAGTCAATACCTAGGCAACTATTTGAAAAGGTAAAAAAGAAGAAAAAGCAAAATGAAGACACAGAAATTTAAAAGAAATTAGAACTCTATATACTGGAAGCCATGAAAAAAACAAGACTTTAAAAAATTGACTTATTTCTGTCAATGTGAAAACACTATACCTTAGTGTATATTAGGTTAAATAAGCAAAATGTGAAAAGAAAAAAAGTTCTCAAACATTGGGCCCTTGTGATATTTTCAATAATTTCTGTGTGATTGCAAAGATTTTTCATGTATTTTTTGCAAAGAAAAATGGTGCCCAGTAAATATTTCTATAGAATGTTTTGATGTGTTCTGTCCTCATGGATTTTGGAATGGATTGCTCTACTGCGGATTTTTCCTTCGTGTGTTCTACCAGTTAATCTCATAGAGAGCTCGATGGTTTACACAAGTGTATTAATTAGCATAAGTTTTCTTTACTGCCTATGTTGTGACTTTTAATTGGTGAATAACATCTATTCATGTTTAGTTTTCTTATTTATGATTGATTTAGTCCAGTAGGAATAAATGAGATTGTTAACAGCTGTAGTGATTAGTCCTTGACTTTTGTGGACGAGTATCATTCCTGGACTCATCTGCCTGAGCTCAGTGTTGATTCTTTATGCTTTAACTCAATCTACATTTTAATATCATCACAGAGACATAGCAAGTATTTTTGATCTCTAGGTGGATTAGACAATAATTTCCAATGATTTTATAATAATTTTGGAGAAATCAGTTGTATCTTCCATTAGAAGGATCAACACTTTCCATCCGTACGAAGAAAGAAATTTTTGTTGACTCAGATTTCACACCATTCCAGTCAAATGGCCTTGCAATTCAATTTCTAGCAGAAAAAAACAATTGCCTAATATAAACATTCTAAAGCTAAAACACTCCTTTTAGTAGGACTCTCTAACTAGCTTATAGTTAATGACTCAGAGACAAAACTGCTAGTTTTCCCTAAAAGACATTCTCCCCTCATTCTTTTAGTAATAGAACCCTGAACTTTTTACTGAGTACATGGAGGCCCAGAATAAAGATTTTATTTCTTGGTCTCCCTTGAACCTAGGTGTAGCCTTTTGAGTTCTAGCCCATAAGATATGGATAAAAATAATGGCAACTTCTAGGTATGGACTATAAAAGAACATACTGGGTCCTTGCTCCTTCTTCCTTTCACACTAGCTGGGATGTAGCTAGAGTTGCCATCTTAGTGCATGAGACACGTACCACATGTTAGTAAAGATGGAAAGAGTTTAATTGAGTTCTCAATTTTTACACAAGATAAGAAAGGAATAAATTTTTATCTTATTTAGGTGACTTTTATTTTGGTCTTTATTACCACTTCCAAACAAGTATCCCAACTCATAAAAACTCAAATACATAAAAATCCTATAACAGAGTCTCAAGTAGAATAGGTAATTCTGACTCAACCACTTATTACGGTGTGAATTTGAGTAAATTACAGTCTCTTATACTCAAATTCCTTTTCCTTGTAAAAAATGTGTGTTGTTATGAGGATTAACATAGGCCATGAAAGTACTATTGTTATTAAAGTGGTATGTCAACCCATTTAGTTATATGGATGTATTTTTGGCAAATAACAATTTCAATAGTTTCTTTGGAAATTATATAACTAAGCTAGTTAAACTAGTTATTAGAAGGATACTTTAGTGAGATCTTTTAGGGCTTATCTCAACATTTCTTAGCATATACTCACAAATTTTCTAGGGTAAATTTATCTATGGTATGGAATTTCTTGGTGTCTATTACTTTTTAGCTATGGTTTGGATTATATTCAGGATTGATATTTAAGTAAAACCTTAACTTTATCCACAGAGACATCTTGTTTCATTTCCGTGAACTGACCTACGAAGGCCCATGTCCTGATTCCCATTTGAGTTTGTTAGCCCCTTTCTCTAGCTTGATGTCTATGAAACTTGAAAAGACTAACTGCATGCCTGCAACATTTTAAAGATTATTTTCTTTAAACTATGCCCACCAATACATTGCTATAAGAAGTTATAGTTTTAGACTCCTAGAATAACTAAACGTTTCATTAATTGTCAGAAGACAGGTGAACCAGAACATTGTTGATTGTATTATTGATACAATATGCAAGATGATGTTAGAGGGAGTGGATGGATGGCTGTGCAGACTTGGGTCTTGTTATTGTTTTGTATTGCTTAATAGGAAGATTTCAGTCTTGTACAGGCCTGTACTTGGGACATGCCTTATTCAGTGAAAGATTTCTATCAATAACACAGAGATGAAAGCTACCGTTAACGTTTGTTATCTGGGCAAACCTTTGGCTGCAGATGCAAGACTCCATTTAAACAGCCTAGCTGCAGTCACTACTTATGCTAATAATACTTCAGTTCCAAAGAGAGGTGGCCTGATGTTGTAATTATAAGGAAGGAGACCTATACCTCTGACAGCAGTACTAAGCTGGAATTCCAGATACACCATTTACAAGGTGTGTGACATTGGGAAAGTTACTTAGACTCTTAAACCTCTAAGTACCCTCACCTATTAAATGAGGCTAATGATAGAATCCAATTCATCGAGTTGCTGTAAGCATTGAGGGAGGCAGTTTATGTGCTGAGCTTTTATATTCATAACCACGGGTAGTACTTAATAAATACGACCACCCACACATGTATGCATGGAGGCACTCCTACAAAAATGAAAGATTCCAGCATTTTTGATGTAGTGACATGTTCTTTTTATAATTCCTGTCTACCAAATGATATACCTAGCCACAGGCTGTTATCCAACATTCTTAGTCACATTAGGTGCAGTACATAAAGCGGTTGGAGGTTTAGCTTTGAAGAAGGCAGACAACAGTTGGTCCATCTGAAATAATGATGGCTGTATATCGTGAACCAACCTTGCTGAAGGTTGTGGAGTGTATGAGAAAAGTCCGAGGCTGGCTCTCATTCTGTTGAAAGAAAGTAACTGAAATACCAAGACGGGGCTGAGAAGGGGCATTAAAGCTGCTGGCTGAGAGGAAGTTATTTGTAGCATCTTAAGAGCAGCAGGTAGACTTCAGGCACTGACAGTAGGGTGTTTTTTGCTTGGTTTGTTTGTTTTTTGTGTGGGGCAGGGGAAGGAGAGGGGAAGTGAGGACAGAATTGGGAAGAAGTAAGAGAGAAAGAGCTAGCAAATTATAGGTGCATGCACCACATGAACTGACCCATGAAGGGGACCTGATGTAGCACCTAGTGAGTGGAGGAGGGGGTGGGTAAGTGAGAGAAGAAAGTTTAGCTCTCTAATTCCACTCACCACCCCAAGGAAGGCTTCCAGACCGGAAGCAGGCTTGCAGGAAAGAGGTTGGTGACTGAGGACAGCACAATTTATATTGGATGAAATATACTGGAGTTAGTCTGTTTTGCTAAATCAGGCTAGACATTTTTGTCATATAATTTAGATTGTTCTTGTCATTGACCCAGATCAGAAAATCTAAGAGACCCACCCTATATGTCATTCAGGAGCAGAAAAGTAAGTTCAAAAGCACAATTGGGAAGGGACAATGGAAGAAAAACTAAAGTTCTTCATAATTAATTGTTCCCTACTGAATTCAGGTGGCTGAATAAAACATTTACCAGTCTGGTGATTATATAAATGGCTTGCTTTTTAGTTGAAAGTGCACCCTGCACTTTATGAAGATAAGCTAATGAATTAAATTGGTGTCTTTATTTTATTATCACTGCTTCAGTAAAAATTATCCCCACCCAGGGCATAAATACAAGTGACAGATGTCAGTGCTGTTTTATTTTCTTGTTTTTTGGTGATGAATGAAAAACAAAACAAAGCAAAACAAAAAAACTCTCCTTTAGTGCCTAGTAACTGTAATGAAAATGCCAAGCATTCATGGCTGAATGGATGCATGAGCAGCAGTGCCTCACAAGTGAAAGAAAGAAAAGTTCAATCAAGCATGACTACCACGGTCTCCTTAATATGCTTGCAAAATGTACAAGCAGACTCCGCATATTTTGATTGCAAACTCAGATTGAAGTTAAAGCATTGTGGGTAAGAGTTTCCACAGGAAAAAACATAAAACCAGTACACAGGATGCTACAGAAGCCATGTGGAGTGAAGGAAATACAAACCTGAGAGTTGGGTCTTTGAAGGCCTGTGCACCTGCTGTTCTGCATTACTGAGATGGTATGTCATGTTTCACACATAGAAAATGATCAAATGGCAGATAGATATATTTTCTAAAAATATGTTAAAAAACGGAGAATACTACCTTTTCAGACAGAAAGACAGGATATATGGGACTTTGTTTTCTAAAGTAAGAACAGCCATTGATGGCATAGAGGTCACTAGTACAATGTACAAGCTACCTGAAGTCAATTACAAATTAACTTTTAAGCCAGGTGTCCATTTCTGGTCCTCTTAGATATAGAGAGATTAACTTGGTTGCATCTTCAATCTCAAAATCTACCAAAATTTTTTCTAGCAAAACATGGAGTGTTGGGGCATTCTTGTCTTCTGTTCCCCTTCCTCTAATCTATTTTTAATTGCCTAGTTTGGGGAAAATTAGTGAATTTGTTTACATAACAAAAAGGAGGTACTTCCCAGTTAAAAAGTTAAATTTTCCCTAACATTAGAATTCTAATATAAAAACTGAAATGATGAATTGATTTGATTGTCCATTTTACTTCCCTAAACATAGAGGTATCAAATGACAAATACCAAATAATTTTCATAAATTACTAAAGAAGATGTTGAGTTAGTCATATCTATTAATTGTAAGTCATAGTCTACAAATGCACATATCCTGAAATTTCTATTAATTAGACTGTAGAATCTTTTGGATAGGTGGAGTAGAAGAGTGATTTTTGATGGTCCCTGGCTTCATACATTTTTCATTAAGTAACAACATTTGCAATTTAACCTCTCTGCATCTCAAGTTACTCAGCTGATATATGGGCATAATAATGATTCCTTCCATCAAGAGTTGTTTTGAAGATTATATAAGATATAATAAGAAAATAATTAATCAACAAACAAGTGCTGGCAAGGTTGTAGAGAGAAGCAAACCTTAGTATACTGTTGGTGGGAATGCAGACGGGTGCAGCCACTGTGGAAAACACTATGGAATTTCCTAAAAAAACTAAAGATGGAACTACCTTTCGATCCAGTGATTCCACTGCTGGGACTATATCCTAAGAATCCTGAAATATCAATTCAAAAGAATCTATGCACCCCAATGTTCATAGCAGCACAATTTACAATAGCCAAGTGCTGGAAACAGCCTAAGTGCTCAACAGTAAGTGAGTGGATTAAAAAACTGTGGTACATTTACACAATGGAATACTATGCAGCAGAAAGAAAGAAGGAGCTCCTACCCTTTGTGACAGCATGGATGGATCTGGAGAGCATTATGCTAAGTGAAATAAGCCAGGTGGTGAAAGACTGATACCATATGATCTCACCTGCAAGTGCAACCTAATCAACAAAACAAACAAATGAGCAAAATAGAACCAGAGACTTGGAAATAAAGAACAAACTGACAGTGACCAGAGGAGAGGGTGGAAGAGGGACAATGGGGAAAGAAGGGGAAGGGACAAGCAAAAGAACATGAATGGAGAGCTCATGGGCACAGACAATGGAGGGGATTGACTATGGGAGTGTGGGGGGCAGGGTAGGGGTGAGTAATGGGGAAAAAGGTGAGACAACTGTAACTGACCAACAATAAATTAAAACAAAAAAGAAAACAAAACAAAAAAGAAAAGAATTATATTTTCCTCTGCTTCAGTCCCTTTGATGACTTCCCTTCCCCTCCGATAAAGTCCCCCAAACTCAGCATGGTCTCTAAGTCCTTATGCAATGTACCTGCCTGTCCCTCCAGCTTCATCTTGTTCTACTCTACTCACTGTCTAGCTGACAGACCTGCTTCCAGTTTCTTTAAAGTTCCTGCTTTTTGCTGCCTCTGAGGTTTCACAAATGCTCTCATTTGCCCAGAGCCTGTCTTCACACACGCACACACACACATATCACACTCAACTCGCTCCCGCTCAGCCTTTTCTTCTCAGTTTAAACATCCCTTATTTAAAGAGGACTCCTTTGATTTACCAGTTAAAAAGACATTCCTTCCCCTTATTATTCTCCTGTTCATAAGGCCTTGTTCATTCCTAATACCTCAAAAGTTGGGGTACCTTGTTTGAAATGAATGGGTAGACAGATCAGGCAGATGAAGAAGCAAGTATTACTTTTATTACCTCTAGACAAATGGCAGTTTCAGAAAGCTACAGATAAATTCAAATTTCTTATAGGGTTTACAGCTTGAAAGAGCAACACAAAATTCTGGCTCCTTGCAAGAATGAGGAGATGAAAGAGCAGGGCTCGTGAGTCCGGTTTCTCCTTCCAAATATACTGAATAAAAAAGTTACTACACTGTCACACAGATTGAATGCATGTGTGTGTGGTGGGGTTTGGTGGGGGGAGATGGGGGTGAAGAGAGAGCAGAATGTTTAGAAACTCCTTCCACATGAAGTAAATATTGGGAGTAGGGGAAAAGCAAATGTTTCCTTCATTTTCAATTAAATTATATTAATTTGAACCACATGCAATGACCATTTTTGAGGTTAAATATAGACAAACATCAGCAAATTCATATGGTTTAAACATAACATGCATGTATATGTTCTATATATATGAACTATACAATATATATGTATGCATTCATAGATATATAGTGTATGTAATATTTGTGTCAATGTACACGAGGTCTGGAAAAAGCCCAGCCATTGTTATGTAACAGAATGGTTTGCGCAACATGGATGTAACCTGACAGCCAAGGAGAGTGGACTGGAATGCGCATGCATGAACAATGACAACTTCACTGTACTAGTCAGTGGAAGTGGTAGATGGTGTTAAGTGAGCATGTATGCTGTGCGGCCATGACATTCAAAATAACTGAGCAAGTAGAGTATAAAATTTACATAAAATTACATAATCTACATAAAATTTTGTGTTAAACTTGAACATTCCTCAGTGGAAACTATTCAGATGATTCAGAAGGCCACAGCTATGGGCAACTGGTGATTGGCAACTTCATCATGACAATACGCCCACTCATGCATCACATCTCATTCATAGTTTTTTGGTAAAATATCAAGTCACCCAGGTAACTCAGCCCCCTACAGCCCAGATTTGTTGCCCTGCAACTTCTAGCTTTTCCCAAAACTAAACTCATCTTTGAAAGGGGAGAGATTTCAGACTGGCAATGAAATTCAGGAAAATATGACAGGGCTGCTGCTGACTGGTAGAGCTGTATGAGGTCCCAAGGTGCCTACTTTGAAGGAGACTGAGGTGTCATTGTCCTATGTACAGTGTTTCATGTATTCTATATCTTCATATCTTCTTCATTAAATGTCTCTATTTTTCATATTATATGGCTGGATACCTTCTGGACAGACCGTGTGTGTGTGTGTGTGTGTGTGTGTGTGTGTGTGTGTGTATAAATTCTAAGTGAATAGTGTTTTGTCATAGTTTAGGTCACAGTGGTATTTTTTTTCATAGTTTGGAATATATTTATGTATCAAAAAATTGATTACATTTTAGCATTGCTCACACCCAGTAGTTTCTACTACTGCTAACATAAAAAGCTAATTTTATTTTTCTATGGATAAAAGTTCCTTAAGGAAAAATCATTTTTAAGAGAAATCCAGAAAGCCTAACTCTTGCCCAATGGATTTGGAGACGAAATACATCAACTGAGTGTAAAATCATTCCTTCTGTTTTGTTGTGTCAATTTTTCTCTTATATTTCCAAAATTTAGTTTACTAAACCCATCCCAAAATTCTATTTATTTGTGCTATAGCTTGAAAATACTGTATAGCTCCATATTTTTCCTTTTTGCTAAAAGTTCTTCCCTATTACAGATAATCAATCTGAAAGCTCTTCTGATATCAAGGGGGGAAAAAGGGGATAAGGAGTTAGAGATGCAAAAGATAGAGAAGTAGAAATAAAAAACTGGAAATACATCTCTTACGAAGCAATTGAATTAAGTATTACAAAACTAATTTGAAAAGAACAGACTAATATCCATGTAAGAGGTAAATAAAGAACAAGAATAAAACCCCACACCACAACACAACTTCCCCACAAACGGAGGTCACAAACTGGTGGCCCGTGGGTAATATGAAGTCCACGTATCTTTCAGACCACACCGAGTTTAGCGATTTCTTATTAGTTTCCCCAATTTAAAGATTTTACACTAAAATATGGGTTTTCAGCCTCCCTTGAAAAGTGAATACCAGATAGCACTAAAATCACATTTTCAGAAAGCATGTTTGAAGGGATTTGAAAAGTGGCTGCCTTTTTGGACAGGATATATGAGCACCCTCAGGTTTGGGATGGCCCCTGCTCACCTCGTTTCTCCTTGGGGTGCTCCATTAGAAGCTGCGGGGGTTGCAGCTGTGGGATGTCACCTGAAATCATGCTCCATGAAAGACAAGTTATGTGAGTGACCTTTGAGGTAAGGTTATGGACTTGTGAAATGGGAGTCTTAGACAGTTACAGCCCAGGGAAAAAAATTAATACACCAATATTAAGGATGTTCCCCCAGCAGAAGCAGTGCAGTGTGATCATCATAACAGCTAGCATCTATTCAGTTCTTAAAATAAGTCAAATAACATGTTAAACTCTCTGCAGCTATTATTCATTGAATGAATTTTTATAGATATTATAAGATGTGTGAGTCACAGAAATGCAGAAATAAACAAAGTAGACCTACTTCGTTATCTTTTTGGAGCTTACAGTGTGATAGCAGAGGCAGATACTATTATTGGTAATCACATGTGCATATATGGTATGTGCATGTAACATGTAGTAGAATGCAGATGTACCTCAGAGGTATTGCGGATTCTGTTTCAGACCACTACAATAACGCGGCACAATAAAGTGAGTTGGTCATACTTTCTTTTTGCTGGTGGAGGGTCTTGCCTTCCATTTGTAAAAAGCAAAACATGGATGATGTGCATATAACAAAGCACAACCAAAGGTGGTATGCCTGCATACTGTGTGTACAGTATACACACAAGGTCGTCCAGGAGGTAACGATGTGTGTGCCAGTGCCAGTGCCAATAACTTAAATGAAGTGATGACAACATACACACCTGTGTATCATAAATAAGTTCATGAACATGTAAGACAATGACAACAATACCATGACTGCCGCCTGACATTTTAAGATAAATCCCCATTTCGGAAGTAGTAAAGTCTAAAAATATGCATTTCAGTATCAACAAAATATATAACCTCTAGGGCCTAAATGAGTTTCTCAAATATAAGTTTTACAGAAAAACTGATGTTCACTTTTTCTGGAATATCTTAATGATTTCTAAAAACCTTACCTTTTAAATTAAATTAACTCCACAATATTGTCAACTTTTAGTCAATAATTCAGCTGATGGACTATCTTACACTGCTCCTTTGTCTGCCTTCTAGCAGACTTCCACTAAGCTTTTTTCTTACGGTGAGAGAGTTAAAGGGATTACTCTGCCAAAGCAACTGCTAAAACTTATGACAGAGTACCAAAAGGAGTCCACATAATAAATATAAGTATTTCAATTTAATAAAACAAACATTCATCTGAGGCCTATGATAGGTACTTTAGAAAATTCAAATAGTAACAAAGATTCCAAGTGCCCATGACACAAGGTTGACTGACAGGAGTCCTCCAATAGACTTAACGGTACTTCTGGAATACAAATAGTAATTTACAATATACACAATGGAAAGCCCACTGACAAGCCCAATAACAGTAAACCCAAAGGGCGATGGGAAAATCTAAAAGAGAGTAATATACAGGGTCTGGCACAAATACGCCCCTTTTTTATTAGAAAAAAAATTTT
Organism: Mormoops blainvillei; assembly: GCA_004026545.1. Classification (NCBI taxonomy): domain Eukaryota; kingdom Metazoa; phylum Chordata; class Mammalia; order Chiroptera; family Mormoopidae; genus Mormoops; species Mormoops blainvillei. The sequence goes on along the minus strand of PVJD01003729.1, from coordinate 10,563 downwards.
TTAAAGATTTTATTTATTTTTAGAGAAAGGGGAAGGGACGGAGAAAGTGAGGGAGAGAAACATCAGTATGTGGTTGACTCTTGCACACCTCCTACTGGGGACCTGGCCTGCAACCCAGGCAAGTGCCCTGATTGGGAATCGAACCGGTGACCCTTTGGTTTGCAGGTTGGTGCCCAATCCACTAAGCCACACCAGCCAGCGTTTATTACAAAATCTTTTATTACAAAATCATAAGCATGTGATTCTGTAACATATTAACGCACTCAAGCACACCATATGGCATTTTCAGTGAAATGTTCACATTAAAACTAAAAATTATTACACCCATATTATTACCCTACAAACCACACTCAAGCAGGCATTACTTCTGCCTGACACTGTATATGCGTGAACATAAGGCACATCATTTTTGCCCCAAAATTAGGCATCAGAAAAGAGGACATTGTGGTCAAAACTTTAAAAGTCTCCTCTGGGGCATCACAGCAGAACGCTTAAGGTATAGACTTTGAATCCACTTTATCTGGGTTCGAATCCTTCCTGCCGTATTTATTGCTCTTGAGTTCTTCTTAGATGACATCACCTGTTTACACTGCCTTGGTTTCTTCACAGAGGAAAAAAAGGATAATGGTCACTCCTACCCTCCAGCCCTGTTGGGAGGATTACGAGTTCATAATGTTTAACTATGTTCCCTACGCAGAATCTGTGTCACGGGAACTCTACGTGTCTTCAATTATCGCACATTAATCTAAACGGCAAACTACTACACTACTGGAGTGGGGGATGGGGAGTGTGGCGTGAAACATCCTTAATCAGTCCTAGTGTAGGATCCAGGCAGAGGCCACCTGACAAAATCGGTTTAAAACAGAAGGAGGCAAAGATATTTAAAACAGATAAAGTAATCATTATCGGGGAATGGCCCACACTTTTGAGTGTTCTATGTTACAGTGCAAGCACACTTTCAAAAATCATTCAAAAAACCAAAAGCTGGTGGAGGTCACTAATGTACATATTTAGGGTCAATGAGAAGAAACAACTTCTTAATATAAAGCAAGTGGAAACGTGGTTTGTAATAAAATTCCCAGTGATAGAATCTTAAAAGGATTCAGAAAGTTACTGCCAAAAATAGAGAGAAGTGAAAAAAGACTGCTCTGAAAAAAAAAACCCACTTATGATTCAAAATGTGTTTTTCATGATAAAGTCAATGATGTCAAGTTGCAAGTTGAAATCTGAATAAAATTATTTAAAAATGTAAATGGAGAAGGCAGTATTTATACATTAATGTATAATTTCACTTTTATATTTGTTAATCTAAAATGAATTAAGTATTAATTAAATAAATAAGTAGACATGCCTATTTTACCTATATCCCTAAAATTCTATATTTGGCAAATATATAATTGGGTTTTCTGTAGAGAATACTGGAGAGATGACTTTAAATTCTGTTGTGTAAATAATTCTAGGTATCAGTGATTTGGAAAGGCTTGCGAGGGAAGTCAGATGTGAACCTGTCTTAAAGGCTAATTGGAGAAATGAGAATAGAACTAAACACATTAAGGGACTTCTGTTGTTCTAGGTGACTTAGATATGTAATCATATTCAATTCTCATAGGTTTTATTATTTCAAGTTCACAGATGGGGAAGTCGAGGCTCAGAGAAATTAATAAGTTTGCTCAAAATGCCACAACCCACACAATGAGGTTTCATTCTGAGGGCAGAGCTCTTCCTAGAGTTAAGCCAGTGCAGAGGGTGGATCCAGGAGAAGACTGGGCTGAAATTCTCTCTCCCTCACCGTTCTAATTGGTGTAAATTGCTCAGCCTCTCTTTCTAAAGTTTCTTATCATGGGGATAATAACATCATCTCTTCAAGGAGCTGTTGAGATAATTAAAATGAGCTTGTACAAGGGACGGGAATAGCAGCTGGCTGGAAACGCACTGCGGGTGTTAGCCTCCATGATGCAAGGGAAAGGTGAAGGAAGAAATGGAGGGAGAGGAGTAGGAGGCGGCGGATATTGTTCCAGTCTCTCAAATTGTCTGTTTCACAACCAGAGTGCATTCTGGGTAGGAGGAGTGGGAGGAGCAAAGACACAAAGTCTGCCAAGGACATAGTTTGTACCTGGGCAAGTACCTGTTCTCTCACTCAAAATGGAGGAAACAGGAGTGGGGGTGGGTCATTTGGAATAAATCCAGCCTAGAGGAAAACTGCTGGGAATATATACACAATGTCCTTGGCAGTAAACAGATTTTTGCACCTCAGTGCTTACAGAGTTAATTTTCCTATTTTTTGCTCCCCGAACGCCTCACTATGAAGGCTGCTACATAAATAATTTGGAGGCTACAAATACAGCCTAATTGTGTTCAATTTGTATACTATTTTTTATTTAACCTCTTTAAGTCTCAATTAATCCTTCATTTATAAAATTGGGCAAAATTTCCAACCCATAGAGTTGTTGTATATATACAACATATATGTTAGATGTTTGGTTAGAACCTGGTATGATTAATGAGCAATTAATAAAAGGTCGTTTTGCCATATTTCCTTTACCTCCTATTTTCCTTCATGTATGAAGGTTCTTAAAACCAGGCTACATCTTACAGCCAACGTACACATTCAGTGCCAGGGTTCTGTTCACTTCCCAGAGCAATTATCAAATCATCGGTGTGCCTTACAATTCTTGACTTTGTCTCCCCTCAGACAAGACGTTAAATCCAGAGGCTGTATTGTAGGTGCTAACTGCTGTATTCTCAAACTAACAAAAAATAAGAGTTCAATGAATTTTTTAAACAATAAATGACTGAATGATAACAAGGAAATAAGACATTGTTGCAAGGAGGCACAAAGTTCCAATTAGTTTATAAAATCTACCAAGAAAAGTAACTTGAAGACAGAATAATGCCTGATATGCTGAGCATGCCATAATTGATGTAAGAATTTCTGTTTATTTATAACCCACCTTGTTCAGAAAGGGATTTAAGATGGCTTACAAAGATTAAAAATAAGTGAAAAGTATGTGAGAACTCTGAGAGGGAAAAACAAAACAAAACAAAACAAAACAAAAACAAAGGTATAGAGTTAAAATGAAGCCAGGAAAGAGCTTACAAGAATCCAAAGAAAAAGTAATTCTTGAGTCTTAGAAAGTGTTAAGAAAACTTCCCTGGTGGAAATAGGGTTTGCTCTGAAGTATTTACGTTCAAAAGAAACTGGGGATTTGGTGTCTCCAGAGCTGCCACAGCTGCTTCAGAGTCTGCGGTAATAGAAGGTGCTTTCTGGTGGGCAGGTATGTTGATGAAGATGATACCTCCGACAGGCCTGGGCCCCTGGGAAGCCTCCCACACGCTGCACTTCACCAATTATCTCATTTTCATAATAAGTTCACCACTTTCCCTAATTGCTTCACTTACATCAACAGGTACAGGGGAAAGATAAGGACATTACATCTGTCAAGGGAGAGAATTTCAGGTACAGTCTGTGAAAAGATGATTATTTTAAAAATAAAAATAATAAAAATGAGGAGTTGGCCTTGAACTCATGGCAAACAAGTGGATTTTAGAAACTCTCTGATATTGGGGGCACACGGGTTTTTTTTGTTTGTTTGTTTTCGATTCCCTTATTTTCTTTTGCTGCTTCTTTACTATCACTGAAAGAGCAGGGTGTCAAGAGCAGAGTGTCAACTACAAGGCGAAATGCCTTTCCTGGCTATTAACAATCTCAGGTGCCAGAGGACTGGAGTGTGGTTATCTCTTTCCCCCGCAACAGGAGAGACAAGAAAAGAGAATTTAGAAAATTGGAGGAAACTGCATTCTTCAGGCCAAAGAGTTTAGATCTAAATTGAAAGTCATCTCCACCTTTTAAAGCTGTGTCTGCTTGGGCAAGTTGCTCGGCCTCTCGGGCTCATTAACAAATGAAAATGGGTACGTTCCCCTTCCTCAAAGGGATGACTTACAGGAGAATTCTATATAATGGGCTCAGCCTAATCTTCACCATAGGGCTTGGTAAGTAGACAGATTCCTGGGCTCACGTATTGCAACTTTACCAAGCAGCAGTCTGGGAAAATGAGAGCCCAAGGTGAGTCTTAAGTTTGGGAAACGCTGAGGCAACGTGGAAAGTAGTTAGTAGAGCAACACTAATAATCAGTAGTGGCGAGGTTCCTCCCAGTCAGCAACCCATCAAGTGCGCATCAACAAACCAACTGGCCGGCAGCAGCCGGGGAGCGGTCACGGGCATCTCCCTCCCGGGAGGATACTGCGGCCGCCGATCTGCACTTCTGAACGTGCCCTTGCAGCCCCCCGCGGGATCGGAGCCTTGGAACCGAGGTGCGCCAGGTGGCGAGGGTGCCAGGCGCGGCCAAGTCGCGGCGGACTGAGTCAGCCGCCCAACTATGCTGCGGAACCAGGACGGCCGGCTCGGCCGCCCCCGCCGCTGAGCCCGGGCTACCCCCGCGCGGGGCGCTAGCTCCCCGCCCCCGCGGGACGAGAGGAAGCGGCCCAGGCGCGGCGCGGGAGCACCTGGGCTGGGCGCAGGCGGCGGGCCCGGCGCTTCCGGAGCTGCGCGCTCCCCGCGCTCCCCGCCTCCAGGTGCGGCGGCCGCGGCTCGCCGGCCGAGTGACAGCGCCGCCCGCGTGGCCGCTGTCCGGGCAGCCGGCGGGGACCGGGAAGGAGGAGGCCCTTGTGCCGGGGACCGACGGGTGAGGACCAAGCGAGCCGGGCAGGGAGAGACGTCTGCGCCCGGGCTGCCTCTCGGCCCGCCTCGCCTCCGGAGCCTGGCGGCCCTCGTGCGAGGCGAGTACCAGGGGCCACGGGGTGCGATGGGCGGCATGGACCGGGCCTGTGTGGGAGGACCGTCCCAGGTTGGGCCGGGGCTTTTCAGTACTTTTTCGGGTAAATTTCCAGAGCGCCGAGTGCTGGGCTCTGGTTTCAGCCCCTTGGATTTCGCTCCCGCGTGTGGGCGTCTAAAAGGAAACCAGAAGCGGGTAAGGGATACGAAAAACCCACTTACAAATGTGATTTGGCCAGGGAGGGTGACAATCCGGATAGACAGCTAGAATCACCCTCCTTGCCCCCTCCCCCAAAGAAAAATAAACAAAAAGGAGCCGCCCTTTAGCGAGTTTCAGGCACCAAGTTATTTACTCGGTAGAGATAACGAGTTTGCTCTGATCTTCGAGCTCCCCCGCATCCTGCTGGTTGTACACCGTGAGACTACAGGCCTGTAAATTCACTTTAATTACAGTCATTTGACTTCCACCTGCCTCAACCTAACACCCTACAGGGTAACCAGTGGGCTGTGAGTTGACCAGATTGATCTCTCCCCTTTACTTTTGGAGACAGATCTCTTGAGGAAATGCGTGTCCATCTCATTTAGTAAAGTAAGTTCATCCTGGCTTGTTTTCTTAAACACTTCCCCTGCCTCCTTGCGGCAATCTGGAGTTTTTGTTTTTTGTTTTTTCCTGTGGGGGACGCTTCGTGAAATTATGTCGTGAACTATAACCTTCAATAATTAGAGGAAAATGGAAGTTGGCTTGTGGGGAATAATATTTTAGGCTGTTGCAAGTTTGTATGGTGATAGCAGCATTTTTTTTTTTTTTTCAAGATTGTCCTTGAAGTAGGCTGCTCAGTGGAGTATATCCTTTTGGTTTAAAAAAGGATATTGAAAAAGAAACTATTTTTAAAATTACCTTTAAACGGATGTCATTGTGATTACCAATAATAGTATTGTACTTACAAGCTCCGTATTGATTTTCCCGCACTTAAGCACTCTACAACCCAGCGAGTTTGTGGAATGTTGCCCATAAGTACAATAATTAGAAGATGAAGTTATGGCTGTTTTAAAAAGGAAGCTAACTTTTTTAAGGAAAAGGAGAGAAAAATACCTCTAAAAAATCATACACTTACAAGAGAAATGTTGAAGGAAAATCCTCATGACATTCTACTGTTTAACAGTGTTTAAAAAAGAAAGGAAAAGTAAAATGGGTCATGGAACTAGGCTAAAGTTTAAAGGAGAAATATCTCCTTGGGTCCTTTTTAAACATATAGGGCGGGGCAAAAGTAGGTTTACAGTTGCGAGTATGGGGAAACAGCTTACCCTTGTTTATTATTTATTGCTTTATTTTTCCATTCAAACAACTGCAAGCCCACTTTTCCCCCACCCTATATATTTAACATACACATTTCAGGTGAATCTTAGCACCAGGAGTATTTTAGGTGGACTTAATTTGTCAGCACTCAAAGATTTATTAAAATACCTAGAGGGTAAGTCACATGGCTTGTTCAGACTTACTTGTGTGTGTGTGTGTTTTCCTTCCCTAAGTTTGTCAAATTTTGTGTTGTCCATGAAAGGAGAAGCCAATGGTACATTTGAAAAAAAATTCATAATTATCTATCACTACAACCTTCTAGCAGGTGTGAGGCTCATAGCTATTCAATGAATACTTTTCAATTTAACTACTCTTAGTTACTGTGGTTAAGTATAGGATTCATGTTATAATGAATTGCTATTTTCTTATAAATTCTATGTGACTATGAAGTTTTAAAAACCTGCTTAGGACTCTGGGTTATAGACATCATGATATCCAAGAAGGTATTCTTGTTTTGTTACTTTCTACCCCACCTCCCTGCAACTTCAAGACGGTTTAGTGAAAGATGCTATAACAATGCTAAGTATAAATGATGGTCATTGCTGTGATAGCTTTATTTTAATGAGTGTTTCCTATCCCCCTCATTTATTTATTGACTCAGTGGATCCAATGTTTTCACTTACTTTAAGTGGAGGGGTTTTTTAAATTCTCTGTAAAATAAGGTAGATAACTTGTTATTAATGTTGGAAATATTTCTTAGCTTTGACCAGAAGTGATTTCTGAGAGATTAGAGGCAATGAGATGGCTTCTTCATTTTTTTGTGAAGTCCTAGACCCCTGTAGTTAACCATTTTAGGCTTCTTTTAAGCATTGACCAGATTAAATATTTAATGACAGGTAAACCATTTTGCTTGCTTATTTTTTAACTGAAGTAAACAGTCAAGGGCATTTTCCTCACATGATCTTTTCTAGTTAGAAATTTGATCTGTGAAATTTTGTTACAGTTTCGACTCAGCATGAATTTGCTTCCTCACCCATACCATGGAGGAAACAAAGGAGTCCTGATGTGGGTTAAAGCACTCATTGTGAGCAGCTTCAGGGATAAAACTACTAGTGAAGAAGCAGGGAGACTTAAGTGTGTGCAGAGGTGTGTGAGGAGGTGAGGGAGTATTCGGAGATGGGTGGATAAAATAGTGCATCTGCCTTTATGATTCTCACAAAAATGGGATGCAAAAAGGACTGTTACATTACATAGCTTTGGGAAGGGGAGAGAATTGTTTAATCCTTTGGAGTTGGAGAGAGGATCTAGAAAGAACTGAAGAGAAGTGTGGTCTCCATGCTGATTACCAGGTCACTTGGGCCTGTGGGGTGGTGATAGTGAAAGCGGTTGCCAGCACGCTTTTCCAGTATGTTGATGAAGTTCAGAATCTGTAGCCTGCTCTTCACGACCGTGGCCCGTTGCAGCTTCCTTTTCTGGTATCGCCTTTCATTGAACTCTTGATCCCTCCCAGATGCTCTTATCTCCTTGCTATTGCTAGAAGACATCTTCTCCCCCTATGCTCCCCTCTATGGCATTCTTTCTCCTTCAGATGCCGCTGTCTCCTTCTTCTGTGGGTCTTCTCCCCATCTTCAGGCGCCCCTCCAGAGCTCCTTCACTGAGCACTCCATCCTCAAGGCTCAGTTTACTCCATATTTCACTTACGTTCATGAAGCTGATTTGAGATTTTGAGACTCCCCTGGCAGTCGTGAAAGATGATGGTACTCTTTCTCTGTGTACTTAAAAATGAAATAATACTTAAAATGTAAATCATGTGAAAGCCTAGGTCACAAAATTTGATTTTTCTTATTACTATTTAAGTGCTATTTTGGGTACATCAGCGTCTTCAAGTTTTGATATTCCTTTTTACTGGCACTTACTGCCATAGTAAAGAGCTGACTGTTCATATGCATACTGTTTTCCTCGTCTTGTAGTCACGTCTAATCTATCCCTTGGTTTTAAACTCTTTCGAGAGAAGACACTGCATCTTTACTTTCTTTGTAGCACTTAACACTGTTCCCAAATGAGGTAATAGGTGCTGTTATCTTGAACTGCAAATATTTTCCACTGTTATCTTGGAAAGAATAAATCATGTTCCTTAACTATTCGTTGAATGAATAATTATAAATAAATGAATCATTAAGTTGGGAGACATTTGCTGAGATCTCCTCTTTTTCTAAGAAAAAGAGACTTGGACAATTACAGAACTACTAGGAATAAGCCCTCAAATTCAGTTGGAAAAGAGGTCAGGGTGCTATTTATAAATGCAAAGAGAGGAAACGGTTCACAGTAGGCTATTTTGAAACATCTGGTTGTTAGTCTAAAAATGCAACTCAAATTCAGAGAAATGGTTGGGTACATATTTGTCTTAAATTTTAAAGTTTAAAATATGTATCTATAAAAAGTATACATAAGTGTACATTTAAAAATCTTTTCATTAAAATATAGTATCAGTTTTTATCTGAGTAACTTAAACATCAACGCTCTGTTCAGTGTAGCATGAAATGGGGCAGAGTTCTGAAGAAATTGTGCCTGTGTTCATATCCAGGGCTCGAAGGTGTCTGATTCTCCTTCTTTCTCCTGTCTGTGACCATGTGGTAAAGAGGGTAGGAGGGGCTGGCACTGGGCAGACGGAGCTGTCCAGGTGTTAGGGGCACGCAGGTAAGGGTTCTCCACAGTGATGCAGGCTTCCACTTATTATTTTGAATTATCCCTACTTCTGCTCTTGTAGGAACTTGGGAAGATGAAACCTCTGTCTGGTTGCCCAAGACTTATGGCTCTACTTTAAAGACCTCTAATGGCAAACAAGTCTCAAACATGAGCCAATTACCTTAAAATCTAGGTGGACAACTTGAAAGAAAAAAGACATCCTGAAGCAAAGTGAAGCTAAGGAGATTATTAACCACGTAACCACTATTGAGATTATTATCTAAAAAAAACCGAGATACTACTTACGCTACTAAAAACTTAACAAGTAAAGGAATGATCACTGCTGGCCTTCACTGGTTGTGGAAGTGAATATTAAGTTCTAGAGTCTGAATGAGTTATAATTTTCAGATTGTACAGTCAGTGTAATAATCAGAACATAACTCAGAACAATAATTTCTCTGTGATCCAAGGCACGAAAGCATTGGTCCAGGGCCTGGCTCTTTGAAACCTCAGCAATGCTTATTACTTTCCCCAGTCTGTTCTGAGCTCTTTACGTATAGTCACTCATTTTATCCTCGGAACAGTCCTCTGTTGCAGGCGCTGTTGTCACCAACAGGCACTGCTTACCCATGACAACAGTGAGGCTCAGGAGAAGGAAGGAACGTCCCTGAGGTCATGCAGCCAGCGCACCGCAGAGCCCGGCTCGCTGGTGATCACTGTACCCTGAGTCCCAAGTCTAAAGTCTTCCGTAGGACCCTCGTTCTCACTGCTCTAACTACGTCTATATTTTACTAAATTAATAGAACTGTGTTCACTGCTGTGTTAGGTACTTTGTAAGTTTGTCAGAAGAATAATTTACAGTGCTAATTTAAAGGCAAGTAATTTTACTAGGCGGGCAGAAGAATACCAGTCAAACCAGGTTCAGTTATCTATTATGAATATGACCAAATGCAGTATTGCACACAGTAGATGAAGTAATGATAATAGTTAACATTTATTTATTTATTTTTACTTACTGATTTCACAGAGAGAGAGAGAGACAGACATCAATTTTTTTTCCCCACCCATTTACGCATTCTTTGGTTGAGTCTTGCATATGCCCTCACTGGGGGTTGTACCCACGGTCTTGGTGTACCAGGATGACGCTCTAACCAACTGAGCTACCAGGCCAGGATGATAGCCAACATTTATAATTCATGCCAGGTACTTTTATATATACCTTACATATTTTACTTATTTAATCCTAAAAGAAATCCTGTCAGATATGAGGTATTTTGTCATTTTATAGACAAGGAAACAACTCCAAGGAAGTTAAGTAATGTAATCAATGGAATAGATAGGGAAGATTCATGGATGTGGTCGTACACACTTGTGAGACTTGAATTGGCCCCCAAAGGAGAGAAAAAAGCCAAGGTATGTAGAGGGAATTCATGCAAAGAAAAGCTGAAAAGTTGGCCTAAATCGTCTAGTCAGTCTTCCTAGCTTCTTCTTGTGTTAAAACAAACAAACAAACAAACAACCAAAAAACCCCCCTAATACCCCACATAGTATTGAGCTATTTTTAAGTGTATAGTTTAGTAGTATTAAGTGTATTTAATTGTTGTGAAACAGATTTCCAGAACTTTTTTTACCTTGCAGAACTGAACCTCTATATCCATTAAACACATGCTCCTCTGCCCCCAGCCCCTTGGTAAACACTATCCTGTTTTCTACTGCTATGAATTTAACGTTATATATCTCATATAAGTGGAATCAAACAGTATTTGCCTTGTTCAGACTGGCTTATTTCATTTAACATAATGTCCTCAAG